>JAYJLV010074477.1:0-15170 GCA_036873485.1 Torymus texanus
ATATATATATATATATATATACACACACACACACACACACACACACACACACACACACACACACACACACACACATAAAAGCCCGACACGGGAGATCGACAGCGCCAGACATAAGCACCGGAGCAGTGTACAACGGAAAAGTCAGCTCAGCGCACGCAGTCATTTCGCACGGAGACGAGCGAGCAACTCATCCGGATAGCATGAGAAGCTTACGAATGAGCCGGCGGTCAAAAGCCAATTCGTGCATCCCGCAATCCCCTAAAGACCGTATTTCGCACGGGCACCTCGCGAATGACACGCTTCTGCGCTCTTGCTCGGTCTAGGAATCGCCGATATCCCATCCTAATTGTTCGCGTCCGCGAGGGGCGAAAAATCGACTGCGCAGAGAGAAAGAGAGAAAGAGGATGCCCCGTTAGGACGACTGACACGTTGTTACGCCGCTACTCTGTTATTGGCCCGTAAAACAGCCTAATGAATGCGGCATCGCCCCCGGCGTGCGGCGCCGCGGCGCTGGAACAATTTCAGGATGTAACCCCGTGTGCGCGTATTATTCGCGAGTAGGTCGCGCGCTCGCTCGCTCGTTGTGTATAGTAGTACTGTGCGCGCGCGCGCGCGCGATATTTAACAGCCGGCGCGCGCGAACGGTATAAGGTCGTCGACGAGGCTGAAAACGCTATAAGATATACTGTTACGCGCGTGCGCACGGAGAGGGATAGAGATAGAGAGAGGCCCACAGTGTGCGTACTTAACGCCTCTGCAGCTTCCTCTATCTCTCTCCCTCCATCCTTTACGCGCTGGCATTGTTGCGCAGCTCTTTCTCTCTCTTCTCTCTCCACTCTCTCTCTCTCTCTCTCTCTCGCTTGCGCACCGGACGAATTGAATATCTCGAAGATAACTTGACTGTGTATAACTTGTGTTTATTGTGCTGAGTTGCTGCACACTTTCTTTCAACTGCTCGCTTGCACGCAAAGTTCTGAAACACTATATCTACTGCAATGCTTTTAAATTGTTTTACACACCAGTGTAAAATATGCTGGTAAAAATACGTGACAAGCCAAATAAGCGACTTTCAGCGCAGTAATTATACAGTTAATATAATAATTAAATTTACAAATGTTATTTAAAAGCCAAGTTCTATTGTACAGTAGAACTTATTACTATTGTACAATAGTACAATACGTCAGTTGAATTATATTATCAAGCTGCCGTATATTGTTGATACCAATTGTGATCCATTATCGATAGCATTGAAATCGATAAGGGAAGCCTTTCTCGGGATTATTCGGCCGTATCTAAAGCACGCCGCAGCGAAGGAATTCGCAACGAGGAAGAGTCAAGATAAAAAAATGTATACGCACCCATATCGAGTCGCGGTCTGCAATAGCGCGCGATATCAAGATAGCGTCGTTGCGACTTGGAAACACGCGCACGCAACGCGCACATGAGCCAGCGAACGATACATTGTCTGACGATCAAGAGCGATGGCTCGGCGCACTGTAGTTTTTTGTATGTTAAAACACGGGCCGCGCGTGCGAAACGCATTTATGTCGACAGCACAAGTACGAGCGAAACGTTAATGCTCCATTCGATGGCGCGTTAGCACTCTCTTGTTTGTAAATTTTTCAGTCGCGGTAAGGATTTAAAGCTCGTAAATCACTTTTAATTCTCGCAATTTTTAATGTCCCATTGTTTACCCCCTATAGCCCCTATATATACGTGATACGCGTAAAAGGAGATATCTTGAATTTTACGTTCTGACGCGTGCTTTGAATTGCGTAATAAATAATAGAGAACGTATATAACGAACGATTGTTTATTGAGAGCTTTTTAATTAATTTTGAGCTCTATAATAGCTAGATTTTTAAAAGACTCGAGCAAGTTCAAACCGCGATAAAGTATAGCTGTGTTAACTGTCAACAGAGAGCCCGGCAGTATCATTACACGAAACGTTTTCTAGCATCACATATGCGACTATACCTCAATTTCGCGTAAACATATGAGGAAATGTCGGCTACGCAGAGTAAAACAGACGTGGTTTGCGGTAAGGACTCTCGCCGAAATTCCGTACGATGCATATGTATACCTCATACATATGAGGCAAAGGGACTTGTTAATGTGGTCTCTGAGTCGGAGTAACTATAGAGGAAGGAAAAATGACGTCAACAATGAGAGGTATATACAAGAATTATTTAAGAAAATATACTCGAAAGTGAGACGCGACGGGGATGAAGCGTTAGTCTGGCCAACAGGTATTATATAAGTGGTCGGAGGGACAAGCGGTGCGTGCGAGATGACTGTTATTCCAGGATGCTGAGCGCCTGCGCGTGTATACGCGTGTGTCTCGAATAAACACAAAAATTGCCTATGCACTCGGCGCGCGTGCAAGGGACGACGTGGAATAATGCACGCGCGCTTCTCTCTATTTACGGGGCTTAATTGTATGCGCGAAAACGTTAATGTCCGATTATGCGCCGCGTGTAAACATATAACGCGGCGTGCGTGCCGCGGAATAAAACGTGTGCGCGCGCGTATTTTGTGTCTTATTATGCGCTTCAAGAAGTGCCTGGCAATTCAATATTGCTAGAAGCTCGCGTAAGAAGAGGCCCTTTGAGAGACTTATTAATTTGAACGTTATGCACATTTTTTCCTACCGCGAATTATAGGTGATCCTTGGGCTTTTCGCGTAATTAGTCATCTGTGCTTTAATTAAATACACGTGTTACGGTTATTTTATTATATATTCCAGCTTGACCCGTGTGGATATGGATAAAGGTTGCTAAAATATAAATTGAACATCATTAAATTT
The DNA here is from genome assembly GCA_036873485.1 of Torymus texanus. Classification (NCBI taxonomy): domain Eukaryota; kingdom Metazoa; phylum Arthropoda; class Insecta; order Hymenoptera; family Torymidae; genus Torymus; species Torymus texanus. Next base: position 2,807 of record JAYJLV010074477.1, read on the forward strand.
ATGTGAGCATAGTAAATGTTTAAAATAGGTATTAATATTCATAAAATTATTAATTTAAAAGCAGCTTTCCGTTAATATTCAGCAACGGTACATGCTCAAGTCTATTTAAAGTCGCCTATAAAAAACTGCTTTTCCAGTAAAAATTGTAACTTAAGAATTTTTATACATTCTTTTTATCTACGCGAGAGGAGAAACTAGACATGTGTTTAAAGTAACTATAATACTTCAGGAACAAGTTTCTGAAGTTCAGTTTAAAGGGAAAAGATACAAACATAACTTTTTTACAAATCCTTTAACATAATATGAAATTAGGTGATTCTCAACTTGCAATTTTATGTAATCTGAATCGCTCAAAAACTACAAGGAACAAGGCAGTGTAGGCATTCATATACTGCACTGATGAATCATAATTAAGGCTATACCGATTTATCAATTATTGGCAAAGAAAAATCAGCGAGTATCAAGAACTTTAAAAAATCCACTCACACCACTGACAAAAAGGTCTAAGCTCGGAGATAGAGCAATCGAATATTGCACAATTACAACATGGAAGGCCTTGCGCGCGATAAAATTAGATTACCAGCGAAGAATGCGATATTCCATTTTCTTCCCATGCCTCCTTTTCTCTCTCTCTCTCTCTCTCTCTCTCTCTCTCTCTCTCCCTCCCTTTAAAAGCACACTGACATAAAAAATCCCGAGCTCGCGGCAAATCGCATCCGCAATTTATTCGGGCAGTAAGTTGATTGCAGTAAAAAATCGAGGAAGACGCGAGCGAGCGCGAGGCAAGAAGGAGCGGCAGCGGCGTGAGGAACAAGAAGAAGGTGGACGCGAGTAGGAAGAGAGAAGCAAGCAAGCAAGAGAGAGAGAGAGAGAGAAGAAGGAAGACGCCAAGAGGCGAAGACGTGCAACATGCACGAAAGTGAGAGGGCCGTTAGCATAAAAGGCGAGCGAGAGAGAGAGTGTTGCGCGAGCGCGCGAGTCACTCTAGCGCGGCGCGAATGTACAAGAGAGAGAGAGAGAGAGCGACGCATGGGTGACGGTCAAACTCGCCTCTAGGGTCAATGTACAGACGGGATGACTCGCACAGCCGGCCGCGTGAAACGAGGCAGGATAGAGGAGACCGCAGAAATCTTCATAGGGGGGATAAAATAATAAACAAATGCTCATATATGAGCTCGGCAAAGCTTCAGGGAATCGTGACTACGCCGCCGATGACGGTTCAATCGCCGAGTTATTGAGATGTCGATGATAATTATTGTTGCGCGGATCGATAGGCTCGAGAATCGCATATAAACGTGAATGAGAATCCTGACGGAGGAAACTCGCATCCGAGTCGGGATAATATCGCGTGACTGTATAATACTCGGAGAGTTATTAGCTACAACTCGAGACGTTACAATCTCTTCCCTCTGCCGTAGTATTCTCTCTCTCTCGCTCTCTCTCTCTCTCTCTCTCTTTTATTCGCCTATAATTAGAAGGAGAAAGAAGAATATATGTCACTGTAAAAATGCAAGGGCGATGTTTAAATATTGTTCCGCGTCACGAGGGGGCAACTGCAAATTACGCGCACTAGGGGCTTATACATGCGCCGTGCTGCTCATTAACATTTTTACGGCTACCACATTCTTCGCTCGCGCAATGAGCAGCGATAAATCCGTGAACAGCGTAGCACACACACACATACCGATGAAAAATTCAGCCGCGGAACGTCCATCATATCGTATATATACATATATATATACACACACACGCAAGCGCGATAACTTAATGACTATATATAAATCCAAAAGCAGCCGATATCGCGCGGTGTGTTCCTCCTCTCCAGGCGTCGTTTAACGCGAAGTAAAAACGTCAGCGCATTCTTCTCGCGCACATCCCCCGGGAGAAAATCAGATACAGCCGCGTGCGCGCCACCCTCGACGAGGAAAGAGAGAGAAAGAAAGCGCAAGCAACTCTTATCCGTGATGCACAATGGGATCCGCTCGTAAATAACGCCGCAGCGAGCGGGCAGCTCCTCTCGATTACTCCCCCGCCAGTTAAATAAACATTAACACCATCAGCGCGAGTAAGTGAGAGAGAGAGAGAGAGAGAGGCCGATGATCCCTTTGAGTGCAACGCGCTCTCTCTTTCTCTCTCTCTCTCTCTCGCACATATATTTAATGCCTAATGCGCGTGTATATATCTATATGCACATATATATATATATATATATATATATATATATATATACACGTGTTCGCTTGCGATTGATGGGATGCGCTCCAGCCTCCGGCTGCGCCGGCTTGTAAACACGCGCCGCTTGCCTGCGCGAGCGAACGTCACGCTCGCTTTGCCCTTTTCTTTGTACGCCAGATAGCGCGCGCATATAAGAGTAGATATATGTATATGCATGTGTGCATGTACGTACGTGTAGATACACATATATATGTACGTGCGAACCCAGTCGGGCGAAGGCCGCGCGGCAGCCGTGAAGGATTTAATGAAAATTAAGTAATCAGACCCGTTTTTATCCTGCTTATATATGTATATACTCGAGCGAGGTCGCATTTGTTTATTTTCTCCCCACGGCTCGTCTTTTTGCTCCCCCGTCAATTTCATCGTCGTTTTTGTACGGGCCGCGTACTCGCGCTCGAGGTGCGAGCATGCTTAATGCCTTTCCCGCGCCGACTCGGCAGAGTTCAAGGGGGGTATATATAAATACGTGTGAGTTGCGCCCGAGACTCTTGCGCGCTTGAATAATGTGCTGGTTTTCGGAATCCTGTTTGTCTTTACGACGAGCCGGTAAAAATCGAGAAACATTTACGACTTCAAGTACTCCTAATGTAGTCAATCAGCAGGGTTTATGTAATACTGGGATAAAGTATTTCAGGCTATATTTCAAGCCGCCCGTATATATGTGTACATATAAGACACACAAGTCACTTCTCCGGTAGATTAATGCCTTTTCTTTATCAATTCTCAAGAGTTTTTCGCTGAATTTTCACGCAATCGTAAACAACTTGTGTGATAATTTATTTATTGCGAATTTCGTGGAGCATACATTTTATTTCTGGAAAATAAAAATGATGCTACGAGTATTCTGTATCTAATCAAGTTCATCATTTTGTATTACACTTTAATTTCGAATCTTTTAATGTGTATTTTAATGATGTTTGTTATTATTGTAATTAAATTAATTTGATATAAGGTAATTAATTATAAAGCCACCTGTGGATATATGAATTTGCAGTAAACGGTGGGAACCTTAATATAAAATGGAGTTTCTCAAAGAATCCTCATAGTTATTGAACTGTGGTTTTTCATTTTTCCTTAGTAGTTATATAACATAAATATGCCTTTATTACAATTACCTATTTTTCTGTTTCCTTATACATAATTTACGTAATAAAATAAATATTAATATTCATCTGGAAAATCAATTCTATTCTAATTTTTTATATAAATAACCGTTACATGTACAAATAAATTAATAATGAATTGAATTTATATTTATGACTAGAATTATTGTCGAAGATGATTTTATATCAATGAATTTTTAAGCAAGACTTCTTAATTCGAATTACTTGTAATAATGAATAAATAAAAATAGTAAACTCAATACTATACCTCGTGGGAATCTTATGAAGATATAAATAAAGCAACGTTCCATCTAAAACTATTTGAAATACACATACGTTTTTAGCATATCATAAATAATAACCATAAATATCGAGACGCTCGAAAAGTCTATACTGAAATTAATGTATCTATCATAAAATAATGTCAAGAAGAGTCGAGAATTCAGCATATATCCCACATTAGAATTCACCCCAGAGCTTAAAAGCATCCACTATTAACGTTCGCCAGAGTTTTTTTTACTCTTTCTCCTTTTCTGCATACCCGCAGCATAAACAAACCATATGCAAATATACATGCGCGCGAACCCTCGTCTTCGCCGACGCTCTCACGCTGCTTGTCCCATCTCTCTGGATTCTGCGCATCTGCGGATCTCGTGTAAGTAAAAGAGATCCTGCGCGCGCGACCTGCGATTGAGCAATTTGTACGCGAAACGCGGCGAAATATGCAACGGCGACACTGCTCCAGCGCACACTCGCGTTCCCGCTGCGAAAATGGAGTCGCGCAGTCGAGTTTTGCGGTACTTTTATTTTACGAGAGCACAAGCATAAGCAAGGAGGCATAATGAGCGGGGCGCCGTTGTTGCCCTTTGTGACCGACGTGACGGGAATGCGCGCGACGATTGTTTCGGTTAAAATGGGCCCTCAAGTCGCTCGAGTAACTCTGGTTAAGGATTTATTGGGGTAATGAAGTGCGCAACGATTGTCGTTTGAAAAATATCGCTCTCTAAAGCCAGCGAGCAACTGTATTATTCTTAATAACACGTCTATTCAGATGTAAAATGACATTGAGTATACGAGAAATGATGGTTGAGTTAACGACGCGCAGCCACTCAGCGAAAAGCGCCGCAAGTTTGAAGAATGCAAAATGCATTAAAAAGCTCGCGGAGAGCGCATTCAAATTTAATCATCGGCCTGAAAAATCCTTAACCAAGTGCTGCCTCGCGATACCATTACATATACATAGAGGCTGCGGAAGGAAGCAACATGCGGTTCTAAGCATAATGACTTCCATTCTGCCCAGTCACTAAAGCCCAATTTGCAATCGAGAGTTTTCCTTTTCGGCCACCAACTCGGATAGGACGTCTGCGAATCCATAGTTAAATGCGCGCGATTATCGTGCGGTCGTATTTTCATCACGGGCGCTTCGACGATATATATCTCCCTCTCTAACAGTCGTAGAAATTAAATTCACATCCGACCTTGCATAAATTATGCAGCATAACTTTGCGCATAAGCTCCTCTTATTTACGATTATTACAGTCCAAGCTAGGAAGAAAGAGAAAGAGAGAGAGAGAGAGAGAGAGAGAGAGAGAGAGAAAGATAACGCGGAAAAAATGGCCATTCACGCGCTGCAGTCTGCGCGCGTTAGGGATAATTATGAAACGCACACTCTGCTAGAAATACAAGCCTAGAATCATTCGGCACTTGTAGCTCCGACTTTTTCGCCCGAGCACACATGGGTCTAAGCATCGCTGCGAATATAAGAAGACAATGGAGTTTCGTGGTAACGCTTAGATGATGATTGCGATGATGATGCTGATGGCGAAGAAGATGAGGTATGCGGCCGCCTTCCGGTCTGACGCGCTGAAAATCGCTTTTCCCGGGTGCTAAGGGAGGAGGGAGGCTCTGCTAACCAGCTTGCACATGATGTGCTTTTCCCATGAAGTGCTAAAGTGACGAGTGTCAGAGAGGAAAAGGATGTGCACGCACCCACGGCAGTCTAACGAGGCAGGAAGAAAAAACATTGGAATCAGTCGATTGTGGAGTGCATGCCTGCGTAAACCTCGCGAAAGACTAGATGCCCAGTACACGGCAGTCTTTATATAATTGCCCGGTGAACGGCATATGGTGCGTTTTATGCCAGAGCCAATCGTTACGAGGAAGAAGAAGCGATAATAAACTTTTGTACTTGTCTTCATAAGGAAACGGAATGACTTTGTACGGTGACTTTTCAAATGCACAGCACGCGAATGACTAGTCTCATTTCAATCAATTACTCAATATTGAATTATACGTATTTGAGCTATGAAGGAAATGATACCATGATAGATTTGTCGGACTTTTGTAAGCTCTATTGTTTAAGTATAGTAGTATACATACATACCAATCGTATTCACTTGAGTTACTTGATTTGAGAATATTATTGAATTAAAATGATAGAAAAGAAATAGAAGTGGATCAATGTTGGCTTTAGTTAGACGTTGATTTTTTATTGTAAAGCTTTGTTATATAAAAATACCATCTATTGCGTTTATTCATTTGAACATTTTTTCATTATTACTAGGATTTTTCCATTACTCTACATTTAAATAAAAGTATATTCAGAGTAGGGCTATAGAAAAGAAATAAAAGTTTTTATTAACCAAGATAGAAACCAGCTGCAAGGCAAATATACACTATCCAACAGGCCAGGCGGTAGCACGAAAAAACGGAAAATTGGAGTGAACTGACTCGCATAAATCAAGCTAGGGATAAAAAAAAGGCACGGGGACAGGGGAAAAGGGGCTAAAAGAAGCAGAGTATAAGAAAGACAGGCGAGAGAGGATGCCGTGAATAAGTGCATTTAGCGATGGACAATAACGAAGGAGGAATCTCTTGATGTTACGTGGAAATGATATTTCTATGGCGTGCGGAGCGCCAGTAGGAAAAGCACGCGGCATCTCTCGTGCGGGCTTTCCTGGAAAGCGCTGCAGAGGAGAGGAGGAAGAGAATGCCATTGTGCATTCAAAAGTTTCCGATCAGCGTGCACTCGCGAGTAGAGAGAGAGAGCGAGAGGGAAGACGATACGCAAGCAAGCTACTCGCTCGCTGCCTCGCGCCTAACATCGTCGTTTTACAGTCCAATTATGAGGCGTTCGCGTCCACCCGCGAGGAAAAAAGTCCAGGAGCTCGGGGTCTGCCCTGCAAGAATGAGAGAGAAAGAGAGAGAGAGAGAGAGAGAGAGAAGCAGTAGCTTGCGCTTGCGCGCACTCGTAAACGTAATCATAGCCTGGGAAAAGGCTGGGCGGCGCTCCCTCCTCTCTCTCTCTCTCTCTCTCTCGCTCTCTCGCTCTCTTTCTCCTTGCAACCACGTCGGCCGAATGGTGTCAGGCTCCTCACGCCATTAGAGACGAAATCCTTGCGCCCCCGCCCATCCCTCTGTATATACCTACACGCGGCTTTCTTCTACTTCTTTCGACGCGCGCGACCGAGGCGAATCTCGTGAGCGTGAAATTCCGCGCGCAAGAAGCACTGTGCAGGCTTTTCTTCTCCTCGAGCGAGTCACCTACGCTGCCGCGCGATTACAGTGCGTCTGCACTTGTATATTATAACACCGGGGAAGAAGCCGTGGACACTGTTGGGAAAATGATAAGTCCGCGTTCCTTCGCGGCTCTTCTTCTTACACTTGTTTACGCGTACGTATACATACGAGTACACGTATGCGCCGGAATAAATTATAAAGTGGACTCGAATGTGGGCGCAGTCGCGTATGCATATATATATATATATACACACACTGTCTCGGGGGAATAAATAAAGCTGAGATACAGTTGCTACGCGCGAGCACGGTAAATCTTTTTGCGCCTGCTGCTCGCGCGCATACTTATGACTTATAATCGTGTGCTAAGATTCCAAAGTATTTCAGATACTACCTGTGTGTATGCGTTTCCATAAACCTGCGCTATGCGTAATTCGCTGCATACCTGCGCGGATCATAAATATACTCTGCGGTGTAGGAAGTATGTGTAGTGGCTGAACTGTTTTTAATTAGGAAATAATAGAGCTATAAGAGGCTTGATAAGAGGAGTTTGTGAAAACAAGGTCATTAATTTCGTGGCCATTATCACATTTGCACCTCATCTAGCAGCGTTTTACATGTAATATAAGCTTGTCACATTAATATTTCAGGTTTAATATTTTACGATGCGTATAATATAATTTGCAAAAAAACTTGAACTTTTTAACAACTAATTTTGCACGTTATATATAACCATCGACCGTATAATGCGTGATTCTGGCTTTTTTCGCAAACGTCGACGCATAACTCACACCTCCTACGTCCACGTCAAAGAGCCATGCATTTATCCATCGGAAAAAGTGCTACACACACATACACACATGTATATGTATATATGAGTCGATTTGACGGGCGGCGCGCAGGTGTGAATGATAAGGCAATAAAGCGCAGCGCAAGCGAAAAGAATGAGATCTCTCGGTACCGCAGTCGCCTGCGCCCCCGCCGCCGTAATTTTCCCTCGCGCCCCACTATACTTAACCCCCCCAGTGCTCCGAAGCGTTTGGCACTGCTGCGTGTATATACAACGAAGGTACGACGCTAGCGTCAGGCCCGATTTACGGTCTCGGTCTTCTCTCGGTAAAACGCGCTCGTAGGACACGCGATGAAGGGCCTGTCAGCGAATGATCGAATGTCTCGCCATGTTTGGCGTGTTGACACCCCGCACTTTCGCATTATGAGCGCGCGTCCGAGCGCCCTGGCTTTATTATATCCCCCCCCCCTCCCCACCTCTCGCGCAAAGTCGGTAATTAGGAACCTGCTCTCCTCTCTCTCTTTCGTTCCCTCCCTCTCCCTCCTCCTCTTTACTCTGTCTCTGCTCTCGTGCGCTGGGATATAAGGAAGCGGGAGAGAGGGAGAGAGAGAGAGAGAGGATCGACACGCAATCTTCCCCGGGCGCGCACTCCTCTTATTGCACCCTTTCTTACGGCGCGAGTTAGCTCGGGCTCGCGATCTCGGCTGTTAATCATGCCGCAAAGGCCGCCGTGCGTTTTATGAAGGACTGCCGTCATGGACGACAGAATACAACGATCTTTGTCATTATCCCCCGGCGTTGGAATGTGCGCGCGCACGCGCGACCGAGCGACGCGAGAGCAAGCGACCGAGCAAGCGAAGAAAAACACTTTGCCTCTGTGATTTAGACGAATGTTATTTGTCAGCTTTTGCCACGCTTTTCTAAATCACTTATCAAAGAATGTGTGAATATTGCCCGAGACGAGCGAATTTTTTCGAATAACCATAGCCGATATGCGCACGATGCGAATATATATATATATATATATATATGCTGTATGATTATTTGCATATTTCAATGATCGGAATTATTGCACTTCCGGATAAGATTAAAAAATGGTTTGTAATGGCCTGTGTTTAGAGGAGTCGTCATACCTTTTACGCTTACGTATGAGATTTTAAACAGCGTTTGTGAGCGTTAGATGATGTATGCGTTGTCTTGTAAATAACCATTCTGTGACAAAACTAGTTATTATTTTATGGTGTGCATTTGAAAGGTGATATTCATGTAGGCATAAACTGCGTAATTACAATAATGTATGAGAAATTTTTATCTTTTGATATCTCAAGTTCACTTTCACAAACATAATTTAGCTAAGATATACAATTATAAAATTTCAACATAAATACATTGATAATATGTAAGTCATATAGAAAAAAATTGGTATAGGCAAAAGTAAACGCTTGTTTAATCTTCAGTCGTCTATAACATCAACTGTTTAAAGCTCATTCTTGTCACTAATAAGTAGGATTCGTATATGCTCTATCGGTTCTTTACAATTTCATTAGTTTTTATGTCTCCTATACCCGCGTAAAATTAAGATATCACAATGCCGTTTGAATATATATAATTTAAACATAAACATGTGAGCTTCACTCACAACGATATATCCCCGCATAGATATTTACGATTGAATAATAATATAATCGTAAACGTCAAACTTATTTTTCAAATCGCCGGGTAAAGTTAAATTATATGCATCAAGGACGAAATCATAGGAATTCCTCCAATGTAATCACAGTCTTTAAGGCTCAACTATTTCAATAATAAGATAGAATTTATCAGTAATTGAGCATTCAAGAAATTACGTAATATTCAATTTAATTATGATAGCACCCTGCACGAATCAGCCATAAAGGCTCAATCGACTTTGTTTAAAGGGAAGCTGGACGTTTCGTAAGAAAACGGAATCGCTGAAAGAGTTTTCTCAGCTGCTATAGTGGTAACAGCACATACATACATACACGCGCGTAACAACAACAACAGCAGCAGCAGCAGCAGTAGCAGCAACAGCCACAGCAGCGCGTAATTTGCGCATTAAAGAGCGTATGCTAATCAAATATTTAAAAACGGCAATGCGCCCAGGCATAAACATTCAAATTGCGCCGTAAACGTCAGGGGCGGCGATGCTTAAAGCCGCGAAACGGCCTGGCGAGCGTCGGGCTTTCATCTTTGCCCGGAGACCGAAAAGGTCGGGGAGAGGAACTCTATGCTCTCTCTTTGAGAAGTTGAAAAAAAGCAGAGTCGGAGGAGAAAAGCGCGGCTAGAGGAGCGGCCGGTGCGAATATACATATCTCGCGGGTCGGCGCGAGAAATGGGCAAAACAAGAAAGTGAGAAGGAGCAGAAATTCGCATGAACGGCATGAACAGAGAGGGAGAGAGAGAGAGAGAGAGAAGCTGAAGCATAGAAGTAGCCACCGCCCCCCGCGGTTGAAAGAGAAAGGGCTGCTGCGCGCGGCCACTGCGAGGAATGCAGTAGGAGCAACGAGAGCAACAAGGGGGCTGTATTCTCCTTTTTCTCTCTCGCTCTCTCTCTCTCTCTCTCTCTCTCTCTCTCTTGCGCTCCACGTCGTTAAAGCGGGCGCGAGAGCGAACCGGAAACGGAAGCTCGCGCTAACAGCGTTTTAGCTACCGAGGGAGAGCATTACGCGGCCGTACGTGCACCGCGTCCCACAACACCGCGCCTCTTCTCGCGCCAGAGAAAGAGAGAGAGAGAGAGAGAGAGAGAGAGAGAGAGAGAACTCGAGCCGCCCTGCATCCTATGTGTATACGTCTTTGGAACATCTCGAGCGGACAGCGCCCATGAATTTTTCATGATTTTCGAAAGTGCAAGTTCTGCAGGCCTCTAGTGCTGAGTTGAGTCTATAGCAAGAGCACGCGCGCGCGCGCGCTTTCGATTGTTGCTACTGTATATCGGATTGTACCTACAGCGAGCTTGATATATTACCCGCGCACGCGCGGCTCTGATAAACCTTGCGTGTTTGTATTGCATAATAGGTACAAAGCACTTTATCGGTCTGGATTTGAGTTTGTGTTTTGAAGTGCACAGTAGTGCGTGCTAAAACGTGTATCAACATTAGAAACAGAAAACGAAAACAACTACTTTTATTAACTCTATCAAAATATTTTCGTAAAAAGCTATTAAAGTATTTTTATACAATTCAACATAACATAGATGGAAAAAAACTAGGAATTTTTTATAATTTTTAAAAAATACTTTGTTCAAGTTAAACTGCTTTAAATTTTTAACCGGTAGTGTGATTTATATACAATAATTCACTAGTAATAAAAATATAAAAAAACTATGACTTGGCCTTTAAAATCTTATGGAAATTTAATATAAATGCGAAAAATTGAATTCGGGCAAGGTGAATAGTGAATCCGGTAATCTTCTCTACTTTACGCTCGTAAATTCGTAATAAAGCCGTGCACGTACACACTGACATTTTATAAGCTCAATCCATCTTTTTCCTCGTCGTATTTTTCCCTGTTTCCCCCTCTTGGTAGGCCTCGTAAGGGCTGCAACGCAGCAACAGCAGCAGCAGCAGCGGGAGGTTTATGCCCTGCGTTTTACGCAGAGCAAAGGCGATTGCTCGCGCAACGAGAGAGATAGCCGGCTGTGCGCGCAAGCAGCGCGTTTAGTCCATTACGAGCTAGTGCGTTGTGCCTCTCTCTCTCTCCTCTTGAGCAGAGAAACTGGCCGAGTCGATGGACCGAGCTACAGCAGAGCTCGTGTGCCGACGCAGCCAACGCCGCCACCGAGGCAGCAGCAGGGTCCTTCGTTCCCCTCTCCCTTCGCAGGGAAGGCAATTTCGAAATTACCGCGCCAGCTCGAGCCAGTGCATATAAACCGAGAGTCTTCCGGTAGAAGGGCTGCGCGTGCGCGAGTGTACGCGCGCAGGAAAATCCGAGAGAGGAGGGAGAGAGAGAGAGAGAGAGAGAGAGAGAGAGAGAGGCATGCGAGAGGAAAGTCCGCGAACACCAGAGAGCTGCGAGTGAGAGTGAAGACGAACGAAGAGAAGAGGGGTTTTCTTTATCAAAACAGCCATGCGAGATAAGATTTCCTGCAGAATGTTGTGTTGTTTTCGAAAATTCTGTATACCTGAATACCATTTTAGTTCTTAATAAAAAATATCAATGTTTTATATTTAAAAGTAATAGTATAAAATGGGAAGAATTTCAAAACTTCTAATACAAAAATATTTGGAATGTATCTATCCATAAACTAAAAACATTGACAAAATTTTAATCAAAATTAAAAAAAAATAAACTATCAGATCTTTTAAATATATCTTTTATTTTTCTGTAAATATGTGTAGTTGCAGCATCGACGAAAATTCTAAAGATCAAATTTTAAAATAAGTAGCAATTTCGCAATAAATTTAGGAGAGCAATTAAATTGTCAACAACACACATAGATATTGTTCAATAGAAATTACATATAATTCCAATGTCTATCGCTGTTATTTCTTTACGTGGAATAGGAGTCCCTTGACCTGCCGAGCCCCTATTAATCATTTTGACTGTGTATTGCAGGAAATTTGAAGCGTTCTCCCCACTATAATTTCCCTGAAGTTGTATCCGCGCGCGCGCGCTGGAACTATAAACCAGCCGCTCTTACCCTCTCGCTATCTCTCTCTCTCTCTCTCTCTCTCTCTCTCTCTCTCTCTCTCTCTCTCCC
>JAYJLV010074488.1:0-15169 GCA_036873485.1 Torymus texanus
AAAAACGTCATTTTTGACGGTTTTTTGAGGTTATCTCGAAAATTTTCGGCGCGACCTCTATTTTTGACGACGGATTCGGATTCAGCGGTAAAAAATACATAAGGATATGTTAGTCTCCCTCCCAGAACCGGGCACTTTTTTTTTTTGTGGGCCTGTGTTATTTTCGTCGTTTTTTCTTTTTAGCTTAGACAAGTCACCGGCACACCTTCTCGATTACAAAACGATTCATTAACCCCATCTCCCATCACCCTCTCAATATAATACCTCAACTAATCAAATGTGAGCCGAACTCCTCTCGTTGTATTTTGACGGGGTTCGAAACCATCCCTCTACTCTCTTCTCTCCATAAACTCCTCTCTTCGTACCCATAACTCTCTCACTCACTCACTCTCTCTCTTTCTCTCTCTCTCTTGAGCGGGGTAATCTCTGCCATTGTCCCAGTAATGAGACGAAACGATAAAGCGCCGACGCCGTTCGAAAGTTTATCAGGCTCGGCTTAGCTTGAACTCCCTTTTCCATTGTGGAAAACGTCACCGAAGCTTCGCTATTTTCGCCTTGGCTCAAAAACAGGAACGACGCGAGGGATTGAGAATCTTCTTCGACGCGACTCCGAGAAACTCGTCTCTTTCGAGGCGATAAGGCGGCGAGCCATTAAAAACTTAAATCTCGGATCTCACGGCACGAGAGAGTGGGAAAGAGAGAGTTTATCCTTAGCTCCCTTCTTTTCTTCACCCTTCGGTAGTACTTTGGTTAATTCGAGTTTCTAATTAATCCATCCGAGCTTTCACGCAATAATGAAACACGCATCAATCTTGGCCAGGAGTTGAGAATCGCCGCGATTGTCGGGTAATGAAGGTCTACGCGCGAGCGCGGAAGTGTTTAAATCGTCGTTCTTGCCCGCGCGTGTCGCGGGCTATTTGCGTTTTTGATGGTGGAAGTTCAAGATTTATAGCTGGGTGTACGACGTTATGGTTTTGGGATGGAATTGTAGAAGTTTTGATATTTAGGGTTGTTTATATATTTTGTAAAATGGAGAATTATTATAATTAATGTGAAATGATTAATTAGTGGGTTATCGGTGTAATAATTATATCTTGTTCAGTGGGGTATTGTCAAAGCCGCATGTGACTGCAAATAATAATTCAATTGTTAAGCTTAATAATTATGATAACAATAAACTTTGGTCGATTTCTAAAGTGATATAGCGAATGTTTCGTATATTTGAATATGAAGATTAACATTATAATATCTGTATAGTTTACATAAATACAGGTGTAATCACGTTGATTATTCTCCCTTCATTGTATCATTTATTATAACAAATTAGCTCATATTTCAATGATCTACGTCAAACAAAAAATATAATGACGTCGCACTACTTGTAAGACAGATAAGTCTTACCATGAATGTTCGAGAAATATAATTTTTATGGCGAAGTAAGTAATTGGTTTACAAATTTCATGATAATATTATGGAGATTGCCCCAAAGTACAAACCTTTTTGTAAGGTTTCGATTTAGCTATATATATTTAGCAATCGTAAATGTATATTAACTTCTGATTAGTTGAAATATAGTTCGCTTTCCATAGTGTAATTGAAATAGTTAGGATTTTAACTTGATCAAAGAAAGCGAATGAAGGTGAATCACACTTTTAAATTTTGTAAAATTATTTTTATTAATTTTTCGACGTTTCACCAAACGGTTTTTTAGCCTCTTCAGACATCTAAACTTTTAGTATTTTAACGTAGATAATTGGTATATCAACCTCTGGTTTACAATATACTGAAGTGTCCAGTTTCCATTACCGCACGTATCCCTAATGTTCCATCAACAGTAACACCCACACTTTTCCCTCAGTCCATACCACGTGGACAAACTCATTTCCTACTCATATACATATTCCTCGTCACCCCAATCTCTTCCTCCCTCTCTCTCCTCTCTCCAAATAACCTTCAAATCATTCCAACCACGCTACTCGCATATCCCTACCCAAATACTCACGCACGTGCGCAGCTGATCAGCCAACGCATCCCATATGCGCGTACTTATATATCAATGCGACTGCTAATCGCGCCATGCCGTGGATACGTCGCATGGGTTGTATATCGATCAACCAACGTCACGATCATCATCATCATAATTGGACCTATGGCATCGCTTGGCAATCGAATTTATACGCGTGTGAGTGTGAAAGAGCATGCAGAGGATAGTCTCTCTCTCTGCGTGCCGAGGTAGCCGGAAGCTTGAGGAAACCGCCTTCGCGCTCCATTAAACGCTGGTGGATGGATGGGTATGCATTAAGAGGGGAAAGGGAGGCGAGGAATTATGCTTATGAATAATTGGAAAGGGATGAATATGGTGTTTGGGTTTGGTTCTTAGATGTGGTCGTGGTAGTGAGATGTGATTGTGTTGGACAATAGTAATTGAGGTAATAAAATGTTTGTGAGCGTTCTTTATACTGTAAAACTAAATATTAGATAAATGTAGGTGTAAGGAAGTTTGGAGGAAAAATCTTGTGTAAGTTTGTGACATGATGGAAAAGTGCAGGATATGACAAGTATTTCATGTAAACTTAAATTGATCTTCTTTAAATATTCTTTTAGCTTAATTTAAGTTTTCAAATTAGAATCTCGGTTTGCATGAAATTTACATGAAATTCAAAAATATGTTTTTTTTTTAAAAGTCTACGGTCTATCATCAACGGAAAATTTTATAAAAACCATTATAACTTACGAATTACCTTTTGAGTATATTCACAAGTCTAAATAATTTTGACGAAAAACATAAAAGAAGTATTAAATATTTGAATATATCCCTCTAGGAAATATTCAAAGTAATTCATTTTACAAAGGGTATTCTGTCGCATACAATATCGCATTGTATATTTAAACACCATGTTCCAAAATACATACGTATATTTTACCTTTCCATTAAAGCAATTCTATAAAGAAAATATATCCAACATTTATAACTTTAACTTCCAAATACAGAATGAAAATTCAACCAAGATCAACAGAAATTATTCACTAATGCATCATAAAAATTGAAAATTCACCGTAAAATTCTTTATGCAACAGTTCACAACGTCCACATCTGTTAAAAACAAACTCCCACATCTATTCATCTTCTTAATTTACATCACAGTTCCTCTCAAAATCCTTCTCTTAATTATAACTGCATCTCCGCACCTTCAGCACTGAGATTTTCAATTGGACGAGACAGTTATTCGCCGTCTCTTGAGCAACTACACTACACCCGTTCTCTCTTGCGAATTAGCTCAACCAAGATCCCCGTGGGGTTGCCACGTATACAAACCTGCGAGAAACGTCTTGTTAAGGAACGCGCGCGTCTCGTGGCGGGTTGTCATTGTTATCGGGCAAAAGGCGAGCAACGATTACGAGACGATTTGTTTCGCTGCTACCGGCTTGGCTTTTTGGTACTGTCGGAATAATAATTGGGTTAGTTAACGCCCGCGTTGTAACGGTTATTAGGTAGGTGAGAGAGAGAGAGAGAGAGAGAGAGAGAGAGAGAGAGAGAGAGATGCTCTGACACCATTAGTGTTAATATTAAGCGAGTGGTGGTATGCGCTAGAACGGGGAGTAATAAATGGCTCAAATTGAAGAAGAAGAAGGTGAGAGAGTTTATTCGACGAATTTATTAATGAGCTTCGTAATGATCATAATTGATATTTGAAGGGTACAGGAAACGGTGACTATTTTCTATTACAGTCTTAATCGAATTACGGACCGAATATTTTAATTAATTATGGATGCATATAAACTCCTTTATCGTTTAAAGCAGAGCCGTGCCAATCATAGGATATCGTATTTTTGCCTGCCATGAAATTATTCATAGCCACCCTTAATTACATTATCAATCGCGCTGCTTAATTTAATTAAAATTTAATTAAATAATAGTCCACTTAATCAGACTGATTATTTCCCTATTAATTTTGTAGTGAAAGTAACTGGAGCATCGATTACTAAATTTAGATAACGTCAATAATTTTCAACAATTTTCAAATATTGAGCGAAAAAAAAAAATCCCCACGCACAGCTATAAAAACCCTCGTACTTTAAAATTCCGCTTACGCTCGCGCGAATCGCAGGTCATTCCGGATTCCCTACTGCTCGGCAAGAAAGCGTTATTTCGAAGAAAACCTACCAGTCGACTCATCAAATCCTTCGAATTTCCATTTCCATTTCCATTAATCGAGTGTCCGAACGAATGGACAGACGAACGTAGCGAAGAGATAGGGAGGAGAGAACGAAATGAACAAACAGCCGACGTTTTCTCTCCGTGTACGAGGGTCGACGGATTTTGCGAAATTTCGACCGCGCGACTGCGGCCGCATGCCGCTAACGTTGTTAGTGCGCGTCGCTGCGGATGAGAGAGAAGCGTTTTGCGCAGGTGGCCTCAGCACCGAAATATCGTGGACGTAGAAGACGGGTAGAAAGCGATTTGAGGTTGGTTGGAGAGGGGGAGATTGTCGTTTTGTCAAAAATAATTGATTGTATTTTCACAGTGGTGTGTTTGTGTATATGGAAAAGGTAGGATGGTTGGTAAAGGAGAAATCTTCCTGTGTTTTTGTATAAACTATTACGAGAAATGCTATAAAACAGCAGAAAAACAGAAAAAAACGCATAAAAAACAACTGAACGTTGAATGTAGAACTCACTTTTCTACACTTAAATTTTGTTAAACATTTCATCGTGACTGTAAAGACAATTCGTACACTGCAAACTCATATAGTAGTAACCATACGAGTACGGTCAGCCAATAAAACCAAGCTTTCAACATTTTAGAATGCATACCCTTCATAATCACTTTTGCAAAATAGGTTCACGTTAAATCAAATAAAACTCACTAAATGGCCGATATTACGTACCGGACAACTCGACCGCACTTTAATAACAACGATAAAAGAGAAAAAAAGGTCAATAAAAGTGGATATAGCGTTGGTACCGCGCGCATAAATTGTCAGTTGAAAAGATCCACATAACGTCGTCGTCGTCCATCCTTCGCTATATATATGCACTCCACACGTTCGTTAGAACGCAAAATTTACTATCGCCCCATGCGAAATTCCTTCCTTACGTCTCTTCTCCCCCCTCACTTTAAATAACGCATAAAAATAGTTTATAACGGAATTTACAGCCGCGCGTAAAGGCGAGCGCTCACGACAGTACAATTCCGCGCTCTCGTATGCTACCTCGCGACTATAAATAATGAACTCTCTCTCTCTCTCTCTCTCTCTCTCTCTCTCTCTCTCTCTGCGATGGATCTCTGGCGAACGTCGCCGTCGTTGTCGTAGTAAGCCTCCACTTTGTATTGCCTTTTTCTCTCCCTCTCGCGAATGATGGAAAAATAAATGACGAGCGCCGAGAGAGAAAGAGAGAAAGAGTCATTTGTAACAATTGTACCGGGAGAGCTGGAACCTGTTCTCGGTGAAATTTTTCGCCAGGCAGAAAGACAGAGTGCTGCTGCTCTCTCTCTCTCTCTCTCTCTCTCTCTCTCTCTCTCTCTCTCTCTCTCTCGATGTTAAAAAGCGAGTAATTAATGATCCAACAACGACGGCGGAGTTTCACAAATAAAAAGCTATTTATATTAAGGGATAGAAGTAGAAGAAGAAGAAGTTTAATAACAGGGAAGAAGACACTACTGTTACTGTTGCTGTCTCATGTTTGCTTCTCTCGACGAAATGACGGATGGAATAAAAATATCGAAGAAGAGCTGCAGGCACGCGTGCGCGACGTTTCGCCCGTCAGGTCGAGCTTTTACGACGGCGCCTCGCCGCTGTACAAATAGTGTGCTTAACAATAAACACGCGCGCGCGCGAGGCAGAGTATTTTCGCGCAAACTATAAAAAGTTTTATTGCGTATCAATGTTTGGCGAATGCGGGAGAGAGAGAGAGAGAGAGAGAGAGAGAACGCAGCGGTAATCGTAAAACCCGGGCGACTATATTTACTTCTATTTTTCTATGTATTTATAAACATTTCCCGTACACATACATATATATATATATTCTCACGTCGTATACGACGTTTACAGAGCAATGTATGATCCCATTTTTTTCTTTTTTATACTTCAAAACGCTCGCGGCGTTATCTACATCGCAGCGCTCACACGCGCAGCACGCATAGCTCGTAAAGCGAATATCAACTGGCGCGCGCGCTCTCTAAATATTCTTCAGTCATTTGCATGGTAACTAACTACTTGTCCGGCCTCTCTCTCTCTCTCTCTTTCTCTTTTGCGAGGTATTTCGAGGTTCAAAAACTCGCTGAATAAGACAAATAATAACGGGATTGTTGTGCCCGACTCGCAACATTCCCATGCAAATCCGTAAAAGATTCCCGTCGTGCTTGCCTCATTCTTCGTCCTGCCGCGTGTTTTACACGCGATACGAATGAATAAAACAAATTGCTAGAATGCCCAAGCGCCGTGATAATAATAATAAGAATAATAACAACACGACGTTGAATTGTGTTTCTATGTGCCTCTATCTCTCTCTCTCTCTCTACATAGTGATATATATTTTCTTAATATGAAACTAATGTAATTCATCTTGGCTAAATACTTTCGCATACACGTACGCGCATCGACGAGGGATGCATTATTCCTCAAGATTAATCGTGTCAACACGCATGTAGAAAAAAGAATAAGAAAAGAAAAAAAACAAAAAAACGTATATATATATATATATATATATATATATATACACACACATATATGTGACAGGAATGAATTCGAATCCGCTCAGTCATGCATATACACGTGCGAATACTGCACACTACAGAGCGCATGAATAGATACAGACGCGCGCTAGAGAAGGGTAGGAGAACGTCGTAAAACGCACACTTCTACGTACACTTATGAAGGTATATTCTCGACGGCACCAGTGTACACCTGAATTTATATCCACACGCATATCAATATCCACAGCTATATATATATATATACACACACACACACACACACACATCCACAAGTGCCTACGCGTTTCTGTGAGCGTATACACTTCACCTCGGTGGCAAGATACTGCGAAATAGAGAGGCGAAGGAAAGATGAAAAGATATTTTACAGCTCTCTCGCGGACGACGCACTGGGCGCTATAAAAGATATATACGTGTATGTATACGTGTGTGTATGTGTATGTATATAGTGCCTACTGCTACTTCGTGCGCGCGTGTTACGCGGCAAATCGCGTAAGATCGAGATACCCGCGAGATTCTCTTCGTAGAGGTTGTAGTAGATCTTGTATGTCTGTATTTATATACACACACATATATGAACATACGTGCGTGAGCATAGATATATGTATATATGGACACATAGCAATAAACCTCGGCAACTGGAGATTGCATAGACCCTAGCAATCTTTTACTTTTTTCCTCTCTCTCTCTCTCTCTCTCTCTCTCTCTCTCTCTCTCTCTCTCTTTCCTTTCTCTTCTTTTCGTGTATGTGCCTAGGAGAAATATAGCAATAAACTAAAGGAGAAAGTGCTAAAGGAACTATAACCAACCAGTGGTATCTCCTCTCAGTCGCGTAATCCACGAATTAAAGCTACTATTATTTACATCGCGCGAGCTTTATTTATTTATTTATTCTTCAAGCGACGTATATAATGAGGATCGGTCGGCCAACCCTCAGCTACGTTATATCGATTATTATCATGCTGGCTTGCATTATTCATAAAACGCAAGCCAGTATACGCGGCCCTCTATACACGTATGTATAGTCGGTGGGTGTGAAGAGACGACCCTTCCTTTTTCTTTTTGCAGCCTGCGATTAAACGTCCGGGGATTCGTCACTCGTAAACGATACCCTTAGAGAGTAAAAGTGCTCCTTGAATATTAATAACTTCTACTATACCGAGTGGCAGGAGACCGATACCGAGTGGGAAATTAGCAGTATATGCTGATTTTTTTTGAGAAGACGCGAAAGTGTAAGAGGTAGAGATTGATTTGGTCTAAGTTGAGCTGGCAGGTATGTATGTGAAAGGTGTGGGCGAGAGGTAGCGAGCTTTTAGAAGGCGAAGTAATTCGTAGGATCGATATTATTGATTGTGGTATAAATACGTGAACGTGTGAGAACGTTTCGTAACATGATAGAAAGTGGACTATTTGTGGAGATGCCGGAAATAGTGGTTAAATACACTTTCGGAGACATTGTTGTATTTTCCGATAACCTTGTTTATTTTAAAGTTGTTATTCATTTATTCATTCAGTTATCTTCTGTTCCTCGGAGATTATTCTAAGAAGGTTGCGTTTGAAATCATTCGTAAAGATGACAAAAATATCCTGAAGCAAGCATCAATGAAGTTTTCGTTGTCTGACTAATCTACATTTCGACTACTTAATATTCTAAAAACTTAATAATTCAAACAAACGATTGATTTACCTTATTAGGTACAGCCAATAATGAATATCGAAGGAGGATATCCTGTAATTATATAACACATAATCCAATATCTTTCATCTTTCATTTCCGCTCCACATCGATTGATACAATATATTAACAACTTTATCGAGCAATTGTCATTCTTCATACCTTAAATTAAGATTTCAAACCAACCTACGCCTTCCTTCCCACACGCCAACGACTTTATCTCCCACCTTCATCGCTTAGCTGAAAACAAATCAGCGCGCACCGACGAAAGCGCGCTGAACAAACGAACGAGCCGAAAGAAAAGCATTTGCGGTCGATTCGAAGCAAACGTCGAATCGACGATGTCCACCGAAGCGTTAAAGATTCGATACACCTGCGGGATAATCGTGGCTGCGCGAGGTGAATAATCATTTCCCGTCGTAACGAGGCGAGAGATCGAGGCAGTTTAACTTCGTACTCTCTCTCTCTCTCTCTCTCTCTCTCTCTCTCTCTCTCTCTCTCTCTTACACTCGTGATTTCGTTCCACCTTTCGCGTTTACTCATTAACACTTGGCCGCACACGTCAGCCGCGATTTACGAGCACAGACCGCGAGGATTTATCGCGGCCCGACGTGAGAGTGTGAGAGAGAGAGAGAGAGAGAGAGAGAGAGAGAGAGAGAGAGAGAGAGAGAGAGAGAGAGAATCCCAAAGAAGATATTCTAAGAGCGCCGCAATCTTGGGAGGTGGGCGAAGGATCTTGATGTGTATATGGGCGAGGGGGCGAAAAGATTGTTATTTTTTCAGCCGGATGGAGAAGAGGTGGAGGAGGAGGAGGAGGAAAGGAAGGGAAATTTATGGGAGGGAGGCTTTTTGGACGCTGTAATTTGCGGGCCGCAAGTGTATGAGGGTACGGGAGGAACAAGCGAGTTTTTTTTTGCGTATAATGGTATCTATATACGCTTTACGAAAGTGTCAACATACAATTTTTTCCATGTTTTCGGAGAACCGTGAGTAATGTCCCTAAGGTCCATTGCTGCCATACGCTTTAGACATTATTAAACAACGGTTGCGGCACGTAATGAAAGACCCTGCGGGACGTTTAAACCTGATTTCTCGACGGTCGTTTCGCGGTGTTATTAAATCGCCGGAAAATTGACATTGTATATTATATATAATGTGATAAATTCGATTGTGTAATCGGCTTTCTCAAATAATTCGAGATAATAAGGTATATTATGAAATATAACGAGGGGACGAACTTCGACACGTGGAACTGGAATTCCTGTGCATAGCAGCACGATTGCCCGGAACAATTAGAATAACTTATGAATGGACTGAAGTTCATTTAAGCTCTGGGACTCCCAAAGGTCATACACCCAGAAGCGCTCGTACTCAATCACGTGCGAGTATGCGTCTACATGCGTTCGCGTAGTGTGTGAGTACACAGAGTCCTGGACAAAAGTTTCGGAGCGTATGTGTAGTGAAAAGGAATTGTGCTGAATGTTTAGATTTGGTGGATAATGGTAACGTTTTGTTGTAAAATTAAATGGTGTAAATAAATTTTGGAAATTAGTCGTACGAGGTATAAAAAATTTATGTGAAATTTTCGGGAAGTTCATTTTACACAGTTTCTATTTTTAATGCTATAAACTTCCTTAAAAATGTTTAAATTGGAAACGAATTGCTTACACGCTTACAAACCAAAAAAAAAATCAAGGACATTTTAAATGCGACAAATTTGCTCAATCACAGCATTAAAAAAGCGTATAAGAAAAAAATATTCTACAATTCCAACATCCTCTTGTAAAAATCCAACTTTATTATCTTGACTCGTAACAAAACCTGCAGTATACCTTAAAAAAATCCTACCACTGACTTCGTCAACATTTACAGCTCTAGAAACCCCTGACCTATCATTCTTCAAAACCAACGAAACACACGTACACCCACCTGCCAGCCAAATCCTCCAGGA
The DNA here is from genome assembly GCA_036873485.1 of Torymus texanus. Classification (NCBI taxonomy): domain Eukaryota; kingdom Metazoa; phylum Arthropoda; class Insecta; order Hymenoptera; family Torymidae; genus Torymus; species Torymus texanus. Next base: position 10,342 of record JAYJLV010074488.1, read on the forward strand.
CCATAGACCTCAAAAAAAAAAGAGACGACTACCACTACCACTACCACTCATCAAACAAAGGCAGTGTTCTCATCCCTTCGAATCTCCATCTCCCATCCGTAGCCATAAAATACCATTGCAGCACAATCGTGCGTACGTACTCTCTCCCTCTCTCTACTCCCGTTCGAAGTCTATGGCCCGTCGATACATATCCGCAAGTCTGTCTCTCTCTCTCTCTCTCTCTCTCTCTCTCTCTCTCTCTCTCTCTCTCTCTCTCTCCCTCTTTTGCTCGGTTTGTCCAGCACGCGGGCATATTAACGAATATACCGGCTCATAAATCATGGCGGCGCGAAGCGCGCGCGAGCCAATCGGCCCCAGAGCGCGCAAGGACTCCACGCCCCGGAAATTACGTGTCCGACTCTAAACTCCGATGATTGATGAGCACGAGCAGGCAGCCGTGGATAGAGGGTGGAGGTAGGTGAGGATGGTATAGGGAGCTAGAGGATGAGAAGGAGGAAGAGTAGTGTGTGTATGCTCTTTCAGAAGTGAGAGGGTTTCTTTTGTTAACGGGCTGGCTTTTGTCGAATGCTGCTCTCTGCGTGTAAGCGTGGGATAGTTTTGGAGTTCCGGGGTTTTTTTTTGGAGTTAGGGTGATAGGGAATTGTAAAAATTTCTTCAAGGTACATACGTAGTTGGAGAATATAAATGTTAAGGATTATTGGTATGTAAGATGTGGTTTATTCTTTAGCTTGAATATTTTATTTGTAAGCCCATTAGATGTTCATAGTGTTATAGGTACGTATTCTGTTTATAAGATTACAGTAAAAAAAAAGTTTATCTGGAAATATTTTGTAATTGATCCATAAACTATAAAACATTTACAGTAATTTATTCATTCTGTTTCCTCCTGAATTCAAATTATATACTACAGTTGGACTTGAGTAATAGATTTCGGTCAAGTGTGCGGTTTGTATGGGGTTATTTTTTATAAGAAGGATAATTGTGACGGTCATCAAAAGGTTTAATATTAATTTAAACTTAAAATTTATCCATAGAAAAACTTTGGTTTCATACACTTAATTACATGTTTTTGTATTTTTAATACTCCAGGAGCTCATTGTAACTGAAATTCGCTATAATTAAAAAAAAAAAAAAATAATAATAATATAGAAAGAAAAAAAAATACGCGTACAATAACCTAAAGGCATAAAATATGAACATTAAAAATCAATACATTCATTTGAGCAAGTTACGTGTCAATGATTGGTAGCTGTTTTTTAAATTACAATTGTCATCAAATCTTATTAATTCACAGGTACAAAAAGTTTCTTCCACAAGCTTCCAGTAATTGTTAAACTTTGAAGTTTACCGTTTGATTGTTAATTTTGTATTATAATTTATTACAGTTCGATTGTAAGTTAAAACTTTATAAAACAAAATCGTGTTGATGACAAGTCCAATCAAATGTATCTCAATTTTCCTAACAATTTACGTCAGTGACAACGAAAAAACTTATAAATCATATTCGTTTTGAAATTGATTCGCGCCATAACAGCTGAACTCAAATTTCTAAATATAACCCAACCGTTCACGTTCATGTTAACAGCTCCATAAACAGTTTTTAAAACATTTTTCATTGTTTTATTATAAACTGTAAGTTCAACAGAAATAATTCTTTTACATGTATGCAGAAGGTAATATCAACATTATTAATATTACTTTTCATCCGGGATATTTGAGAAACCTTTGTTTTTCCCGTAGCTTTCTGAATATTTTGATAAAACTTTTTAACCAAGAATTTTATAAACCAATGCATCTGGATAAAAAAATTGAAAAAAATTCAATGTCTTTATCCTTGAAAATTCAATTTTGTTACTGTTACTGTTATTCAGTGCACACGGTATTTTAAAAATATTAGTTCTGCCAACAGCTTTATGAATTTTTTTTTTACTATTCAAACATCTTATCAAAAAATTTTAATAAAGTAGATATATACACACTAAAGTCTTTACGATATGATAAGAATTTCTTCTCGTAGCACTGCGTGATTTGCACATGAAAACGTCCTCGCGTTACGAGCTCGTATGGCGATTTCTGCCATAAAATTTGCGTCCCCATACGCCTGTCGTAAACATCAACGCGGTCAAGAGGGACGGCGGAAAAGCTTGAGCAACGGCAAAAAAGAAACCCTCGCGACAGCTTTCTTTTTCCCTCACTACAGCCAGTGCCAAAAGTTCATACTCTCCTAGATTTTTCAACACACCTCTGCAGTTATACTTCCTTAAAAACAAAACAAAAATCCAAAAAAAAGAACAACCATCGAATCACTGCTTATCCAACGTTACAGCGCATACACTTGCAATCATATTTTCCCTGCTATCCCTTCTTTTCCTCAACGAATATAAATCTCTCGCACGAAATCCGCTCTCGTCGCACGGACTGTACGGCAGCTGGTACCCTGAAGGCGAAAGAGACGGATAAGCGGGTGCTCACTTGTACGAGGGTGGAGGAAATATGGCGCGTCGTCTAAACGGTGGAATCCTCTCTGCTCTCATGCGGACCTTCTTCTCGAGAAAAGAGAGATCGACTATCGACGTTGCTGCTGTTGCTGCAGTAGCTGCATTGTAAATCCTATTTGCGCGATGGTTAGAGCGCGCGCGGCTGCTGTTGCGAGTTGCGCTCGCGCATCGAAATGCGATTAACAGCCGCGTATATAGCAGTGGAAAGTGCGAGAGGAAAAAAAAGAGAGGAAAAAAGAAAATGAACTGTTGGGAGGATAATAGTGTATCGCGATGGCACGCTTTTTGATATTATGGGTGTTTGTAAGTTTACTAGGTGAAAGTTATTGCTGTATATATAAAATGTATAGAAATATGTTGGAATATAACTCGATTATTTTCGAAAATTTTTAATTTAGGCTTACTGTTTAATCTGACATTTATGACGTTTGTTAATAAAATTGTGATATGGTCTAGCATTATATGGAGCATAACTTAAAATGAATACTAAAAGTTTTATGATCAAGCTTAAGTAGATCCATTTGTTCAACAAGTAGAGTTGGAACAAAATTAAGTAATATTATATATATTTACAATAACAGTTATCTACAGAAGCAAAGTTGATTTCTTCACAGAGCTAAACCTACAATAAATATGAAATTCAAATATCGTAATCCGGTCAATTTATCAACGACTCTTTGCGTTCATGCATAAACTACTCGAGCAACTACGTTGCAGTATAACAAAACTACTAAAACGAAGCTGCAAGCCAAAAGAAAAATCGATCACTAACTCATTCAACCGTATTCCATTACCCACCTCCCTTCACGCACCTCGCACCGACACTTTCCCTATTCTGCATTCTCTCCCTTCCTCTTCCTCTCCTCCTCCCCCTTCACCGATCTTCCCTTCTCCATCACGAAATCCAATTCCTCCTCCCACGCATACGTAAAAAAAAACTCGCTTGCTCACGAGCTCACGCGACGGTCACGCACCGCGACGAGGAAGAAAAAAAGAAGAAATTTCACCTCCTTCTACTTTTTCCAGCTCCCTGTGGAATAATTTATGTGGAATCTTTAGCCTCCCGCTCGCGCTTGCCCGCCGGCGAAATCCGGCTTTACGAGCACTGAATTATTAAGAGCCGCGACGGTAGCAGTAGCGCTGCTCTCGCGGACATGAATCGGCCGAATCACGATCGCGTCTAGTGTAGGAAAGGGGGGAAAGAGAAGGAGAAAGTATATGATGCTTGGTAGCGCGAACGAAGGAAATTACCCAGCCAACGCGTGGTTGAATTATTTCGGTGGTATAACGCGATGAGACACTAGGCCGACCGCGACTGATGACAGGAGTAGCGTGAGCTGCACGCGTGGTAAGGGATGGAAGAGGGGGCGTGAATTTATTTTGGTTATGAGAAGTGGGGGTAGAGGTAATTGCGGCTGAAGGTGTTGGGACTATTGCGCGGTTGGAATTTGATTGATAGCGTACCGATTAGGGTGACTGGTTTGGATATCTTAGTTTCGTGGTGGTTTTATGGATCAAGGTGTATGATTTGTGCAGAGGGGAATGGGCTTTTGTAAAGATTTTAATTTTGGGATTAGTGGTTTATGTAGGAAGTGATTGTGTACGTAGTTTAATAATATGCAATAAATATGTATACCAGATAATAATATATAATTGAGTGTATTTGCAATATATATTAAGAAGGGCATGTATAAGTAGGATAAAAGATGATACCTATATAAACTTATATAAAAAAATTATTATTTATAATTATTCTAATATAGACACTCCGCGCCGTTTCCAGTTAATTAGCGTTTTAAATTACGCGCCAAATCAATGGCTAGCAGTAGCGTAGTTCAGGACCGGCCGCTAGGCGGCGCAGCACCGCGACTCCCGCAATCAATTCCCGCGGCCCGAGGGGATATAGGCCCGCGCGGTCAACCCCCTCGTCGGCTTTTTCCCATTCCAACATCTAACGCAGATGGTCAAGGCATTCGCTAAGACAATAGGAGTAAATAAAAGTCCACTTGTTAAATAAAACTTTGTTATTATTTGACAAAACCGCGAGGTACAAGGCCTTCTGCCCTTTCCTCGCTTTTGCTGACCTATCCGGTCCCACCCTCCCCTTATCATCCACTCCTCAATCATTGCGGTTGCCATTGAAAGGCGATCAAACCTCCCATCGAGGTGGATCCCTCTAGCTCTCCTCTGGAGCCAAGTCAGGCGGGCTTTCTCCCGCCTAGACTCTGCCGCCAAAGAGTCGACGTGGAGGGTCCCGAGCTGTGTCCGCCCTCCACGCATCATAGAAGCTTCAGCGGGGTGGAAAACGGTCCCAGCGACCGGCAACGTGG
>JAYJLV010074499.1:0-15169 GCA_036873485.1 Torymus texanus
TAATATTGCAGCTTTCATTATATTTCTACACCCAAAAACTTATCCCAAAGTTTGAGCCAAATCCAGGACCCGAAGGTGGTGCACTCTCCTGGTCAGTTTGATTCTGTCTTTGATTCCTGCTAACTCTTGAAAGTAGGAACAAACAAAATTTCTAAAACAATGTTTGCGATTTCGCTCGCTTAGGATAGAGTTGTCTCACAGATCCGCCATCCTGAGGAAAGCAGAATCAATCTACGTAAAGAGGGAGAGGAGTATTGATTATCTAATTACCACATCAGTATTAATCGATTTCCTTCCACCAGAGTGGTGTTGATGTTCATGTCGAATCATCCCAAAAACTAACATAATATAGAAACCACAAATTTTTTGAGGAACTCACCTACCAGACCAGCTATTTCGGTTCCTTAGACCATGTTCAACATAAAAAAAATCGTAAACATCATCTTTACTTTAAATATAAATTATTTTAAAAGGTAGAGTCGCATATATATATTTCAAAATATGATGACACTGTTAAAATGTAAAGAAGCGCGGGTTTCCATTTTGTGTATTTTATGCTCTTTTCTGAACTCATGTGACTTTGAAAGAATCCACAATTTTTTATTTTAAAAGATATGACTGTAACTTCCGTTCTTTCCATTTACTTTCTTTTTCGGACTATACGTGCAACTCGACCAGACAAAATTATTTACGTTTGAAGTAGGGATGTTTTGAAAAAAATAAAGTCACTGTCAGCAAACAAACTTGCCACCAGATTCTCCGTATTAAAAATTCTTTCTATATTTAACATGGTCTAGAAAATCAGAAATATTCCTATCACTTTTGATAATGAAGATTCGTTTCATTAATTGACTTCCACTATTGCTTACCCTTGTTCGTAGATATGATAAAATTTGAAACCTGTAATGAAATCATTATACCAATACCTCTAACTAAACTTTCCGCACACGAAGACTTTTTCATGTGAAACCATGGGAAAACAATCGTGGCTCCCATCTCACGCACATATAAGAATCCTCCCAACTCCATTCGAGATCGCAATAAGTCTCTTCGCCGCATGCACTCCTCGCATACGTCTTGCGTTTCAGCATCGATCGGCAGTCTCCCGTGCTGTCGCCTACAAGCGCATTATATATCCGTCTCTTAGCAAAGCGCAGAGGGATAAGAAGGGCCGAGCCGAGTGACAGCGGATATCGCACCCCTGAGGAAATAACGAATAGCGCATAGAGCTCGAAAATCCGTAAAAACGTTGCTGTTTTCCTTTCTAGTCTCCACTTTTTTCTATGATATAGCCCCGAGGTCGGCTCTAGTGAGGCCTTCACCACTGCGGCTCATATATCGCGACGGTGGTAAATGTAAATTTATAGCGTACCTCTTAAGTCAAGCGCTGACATAGCTCAAGAGTAGAGCTACAGGGCATGTGCCTCTCTGTTTCTCTAGATGTTATTTATTGTATACTGGCGTTTGTGGGAAGAGGCAACACTTAGCTTCCGAAAAATTTGCCGCATATTGCTGGGGTGAGCAGGCACATTTGTTCTGAATGTTCTGGTATTTATAGGGGAAGTAGGGAAAATGTGCATGGCCTTTATCCATATATACACATTTACATATAAGTTTGTTGCTGTGATGTGAGCATCGATTTCGCGATAGCAACAAAATTTATTTATTTCACGGTATTTCATTAGTTCTGTAAAGTTTGTATTTTCTGTTTTACAAATACCTTAGATAACAATTTATCCGGGAATTTTTTTCATTAATTGTTTACACTGATATTCAGAAATTTTATTATTATTTATTATTGATTTTAATTTCATAATGAAGGATGCGAGAAATTGTTACGCAAAAATATAATTAAATTTTATGATTTATTCAGTCTACGAATTGAATATAATAAGTGTGGCCAAAGTAAGTATTTAATACACGACACTAAAGTTTTCTTCTTTATGTACTTCGGTTTGCTTTGGAATTTATTTCTTGAAAAGTTTGTCTACAATTTTTTTGACATCATCAAGAGCTTTCGTGAAATCTTCATCATTCATATCTTCGTGTATCTCAGTGAAAATGTCATTGATTTTCTCTTGAATATCTTCAAAAATCTTCGATAATATTGTATTATTAGTATTACTTAAAGTGTTTCAATAACGTTCCAAATAATAATATTTTGAAGTGTTTACCTCATTCCATTCTTCTTCATCTATTTCCTTGACTTCAATATCTTGAGACTGCTTTGGAACATCTACTTCCTTGGAATCTTCACGTTTAATTGGACTGGCCTATAGCAAAATAGATATTAAAAAAAGTAATTATTAACGCTGATTATTTTAAAAGATATCCAAAGTCAAATAATTAATTATGGTATGTGTTCAAATTACCAAAACTAAGGCACAGCCAACGAGAACAAGGAACAAAGTTTTGGATATCATTCTGATTTAACACAGTTCGATTTTTAATCAAACTATACTGACGAACAAAAATTCTGTTTCTTTATATACACACAGTTTAGATGATATTTTGCATCAAATCGAAATTAAGTCAATAATAATTTACATTATGCCAGAGCTTTCTACAATTAGTCATGACGTCTTCGGAGTGTTATGATGCCTCTGCAGAAATCACCCTTAACTCCTTATCTAATTAATTGTTCATTTCAAATCATCATGTTATTACTATCACAATATTATTGTGTCTCGAAATATGTCGTAATATGAATTGCAGTGAACTGGAATTAACAGTAACGAGTTATGCTGCAGTTAATGAAAACACTCAAACTGCTAATTATGCTTTTATTCCGTTGTTGCTGTATAAAATTATCAAAATGCTAATCATGTGAATAAATTAAAAATGTAATATATTTAAATTTTTGCTATTAAAAATCTACACATTTGTTGAAAGCTAATGTATTCCAAACATTCATTCAATAAACCAATGCGTCATAAATCGGTTGAGTCATTTTACTGTTTGAGACGCAATTAAACAAACATTTCTCATAAAGTTGAACATTATCTAAAATATTTTAATAAGCTGTATCTGATTCTAATGTTTACATGTAGAAATACATTTTTCTTACTTCAAAAATTTTCAATTTATTATTTCAAACGTACAAAACTTTGATTTAAATAAACTAGATACATGTCAGTAAAATAATAAAAATATTTTTATGCTTATGTATTTTCTCTATTACAATGAACAATCTAAAACTATGTTTTTTTAAAAAGAAGTATACCTTTTTATAAAACATAGTGAAACTTTTTATTATTTTTGTAAAAAGCATTCGAAGAAAAGTCTTGGAATTATATTTTTAAAACATCGAAAACACCATAATCCAGCTTCCTATATCTCGTTCACTGAGAAAAATGCACATAATGATATTTATTTAGTGACTTCATGTGAGGTCTCAAAGTTTTTCCACAGTGTCACACTTTTATATCTTGCTCGAGTCATCGCGCGGTCGCGTTAAAGCCGAATTGCTGGGCCATCGCTCACGGGCCGTTTCATCATTTTTTCCTCATCTCTTCTCTCTCTTCCTCTCTGTCTCTCTTTCTCTACACTGCCACACGGAATCTTTCGCTTTCCACCCCATCCGCGGGACCGCGTGGATAAACAAACGCGACCTACTTAGCGGTCTCGCGCGAGCTTTACATATCCCCCCCTCCTGGTAGGAGGGTAAGCAGAGCGATACGGCTCAAGAGGGAAAGAGGAGAGGGATTCCCGTGAGATTCGCGGTGTTTGACCTTTCACGTACAGGTCGCGGTATAAAGATGCTTACGCATGAGGCCGACGACATGGTCTGCAAGAGCAGCGGCGTATAAGAGCGAAAGTTTTTTGGTCGTTTATCATGTTCTTCCGATCACACAAACGGCGATACATTTTTTTTTGTCTAAACGGAGTGTGCAGCCGTTGTTCTTCACGTATTTTAAGAAACAACTGTATCATAATAAAATAGTATACATACAGAATAAAAATGATATAAAAATATATCGGGAAAGTTCATCGATAAAGTGTTGGCTCGAAGTTTGGCATGTATCTTAAAATATGTTATGATTAAAAGCACAAACTAAAAGTTTTTAAGTTAAAAATAGAATCGGATAAAAAATTATTATTGCAAATTAAGATAATATTCACATACATGATAGAATTATCAAAGATATTTATATTACTTATAACGTAGTCTATAGAATTTGTTTATATACAGTTTTATATTATTGTAACCGATTATTTATACAAATGTTAATTACTTATTTCCAATTATATTTTCTGAACAAAATCTCGACGAACATAATTAAAGAGTATTTTTATACTGTACAAAATGCGTTAAATTTTCCTTTTGCATTATTAAATCTCATTTTTTGTTTTTATCGAAATATTCGGGCTCTCGTTTCATGCTATATAAACAAATACTTATCGATTCATAGTATGATTCAATGAACAGAATACACACCAGTGATTCAATAATACTCCAATTATAAGTAGAATGTGCACGCTCCCGTCTGAGCTGTATTCGTCGATATGCTTGCATATACGTAGCTCGCACATTGCGCCTGACCTTTGTAGTCGCTTCGACTCTGCTCGAATACGATCGCCGGCTAGAGCGGAATATCAATAAAGACAGAGCGTTGAAAGAGAGTGTGAATGCATTAAGAGACCGAGGGATGGAGACTAATGTCGTGAGAAGTAAATAAATAACTTGATTCGACATTTGGAAAACTATATTGCAAATATACGATTTTTTGTATTGTTCTTGCAGCTTCACTGTATTAATAAGTTTTAGATTGTTAAAAATATAATTTTCACACTTTGGATGTTGAAATCCGTGATCCTTATTACAAATATGTCAATTTTCGAGGTATTTTTTTTTTATCAAGGGATAGTGAGTAGCTCGCCTTTTCGACGCATTGGTTCCCCTCGACATTTTACGTTTTTATCATCTACTTGACATCCTCAACGAATTTCTAGAACGTGACAATTTCTTCTGCATCTCTCTGACAGTTATTCTGTTTCTTCCAATAAACAAGCTTCAAAAAGGTACCTTCTTTCTGAAAATCAGGGTAATGGTACAAAATATGGATAGCTGTTTCTATCTCCCAGACCTCCGTGCTCCGCCTAGACTTCAATTAAAGGCTTGGCTTTTTTTTACGAAGGTTAAGAACCACTCTCTTCCAGCCGTTGGCTGTTTGAACATTCAAGAAGGCCTTAGCCAGCCTGAACCCCACCAGTTTATCCTATCCCTTTTGCTGCTTTACTACGCTATTACAAATACTCATAGGCAGCTTTGGATCGGTGAAATGCTCTCAGGTTTCTAGTGTGTTCCCAGCTATCAAAATAATCAGTTTGCAGGCTGAATAGGATAACGATACGGTAGCAAGTTATCGATTGACATAATTTTCAGCCATATTGCTATCGCAGAATTCAAATGTAAATTGTGAATTGTGGCTTCAATCTCATACATTATCTACTGTCAGCAGGTTATTAACGCGGTAAACCACGAGAGGTATATCGAAAATTCAATTGCTAACTGGAAACCCAAAAGGAAATACTTTAAACATTGTTCACAAATATATAATTTTAACAAAGATTAGTTTAAGAATTTTTAAATGAAAAGGATACTTAAACTATAATTGTCACTGAATTAGAAGAGACATTTAATTAAAAAGTGCTCACTACTGTTACATATACAAGTAATTAGATCAATATCTAATTGAATTCATTTTTAACATTCTTTAATTAATTTAAATACTGTAGCAAGTTTTTTTAAATCCATTTCACCTTTCTAGTCAAAATAAAACTTTTATTTAACAGAACAACTAACTTTAAAGCTATAAATGACTACACGTTTCATATATGTTTATTTTTAAAATAATTTATTTCTTATAAATCTAATTAACATAAATATTGATTCTACTCATTTGTAAATGTTTACTGATATCCATTTTTAACTCAAAGCTCGTACGAAAATACTATTCGATGTCTTATTCCCAGAGTACTTTAGATGCTAATATATTCTTTTCATACACGTTTGAAAAAGTACATGATTGACCCTTAAATGAAAATAACATTTTATTCAGTGCACGCCGTCGCATTGTACAAAACGTCAGCCAGGAATATATTACCATTTTATATACAGGGTAAACGTTACTTTGCTAGAGCAGAAGAAAAAGAGCTACAAAAGAATAGTAGATATAAGTTTGTTTTGCATGAAAGATTTCGTATACCAAATGATTATTGAGTTTACAAAAACGGAAATATTGGTAGAAAAAAATGTTATCTAAAAAATAAAAATTGAACTGAATTTAGAGTATTTAAATGTATAAATTTATTTTATACGAGAGCTTTACGCTCAATCATCGAAAATTTGTTAACGATTATTATGTAGCTTAATGGTATGACGTATTGATTTATCAATCAATTTATGTCATAAGGTACATGTTGCACTTAAATATGTAAAATGAATTAAAAGATTAAAGCATTAACTCCTTGTTTTACTACGCATTTTATTTTTCACAAAGAAGTTAGACAAAACTTTTTCAACATTTAAAAAATGTGAAAGATAAAAATTCTAACTAAATTTGTATTTATATTATTTTATTTATTGCTCTTCAAATTTTGTTTTCCTCTACACTTTTTCTTATTAAAATTAATACAAATTAATGAAATTCGAAGAAACTCAATGACAATAAATTTGCAGAGGCTTAAAGTACAAGTGACAGTATTTCGAATTTCTTTAATTCCATATTATTTTAATGTTCTAAAAATTATTACATTATATTATAAATTTCGAAATATTCGAAATTCAGAAATAAAATACTCAGAAAACTCCATTTGTTTCAATCTCCTTGACCTTCAAAAAAAAACTCACCGCTCACGGAATCGAATACCTGGCCAAACTGGATTTCCACAACCGACGCTACGGTGAAAATTTAAGCTTCCAATCCTCCAGTGCGGTTCCAGCGATCAATCATTAAACTGCTTCTTCCTCTCGACTACCACGCTCCCGGCTCTTGTTCGGTTACGTTTTATTCATTTTTCCCTATATACCGAGAGAAGCACTTGATCACACGTGAATACTTTCCACTCGCCAGGACATTTTCGAAATAGTTGCTCGAATCGGTTTTCCGGGCGAGAATTTCGGCTTTGGAAAAGTATTGGCTCGTTCGGAATTAGCGATTGGTTATCGGAGATTCATGAGCGTCTGTCGCTCGTTTTACTTTCGTTTTGGCGACCGGGTCGTCGTGGATAATCAAGAAAGTTCGACGTGAATATTGCAGACTGCTGAAGAAGATATATTTTTTAGCTATACACTTGATGATGAGCAACATCCAGTGCTCTCTTGAAAATTGAGGGAAATATTAAATTTTCACATAGATTTCGTAATAAAATATAAAATCTGTAGAAGATGTTATCGAAGAAGTTGCAAACTAAATTATTATTTAGACGTTAGAAGACTGTTAGTTTTCATTCAAATATTTATAAACATTATGCACTTAAGATACAATTTTTAAGCTATTAACCCTTTTACTTGCGAAATATTTCTCAAAAAAACTACCTTTTTTTTAAACTCTTATTTTTTATATGAATAATTACTGGTTAATAATTGAGCACACAACAAACATTAGTCAATGTAGCTATCTGGAAAATCGAATTTCGAGACTACTTTTGCCAGTCAAACTGAAAGGTCACTTTGAATCTACAATTGACTACTACTTTTAATTTTAATTTTAACAGAGAGAGGATTAATGCGTAGTAATAGTAATTGAATAACGTTTACTTTCTAGTTTTTTTAACACAAAAAAAAGCTTTACAACGGTGAATTAAATTCACGCAATGCTATTTAAATTCTTGTAAAATTATGTGCTTGTCAATTGGTCTTAAATTAATTTTAATTTGTGAGTGTGTGTGTGTGCGTGCGCGTGTGTGTGTGTGTGTGTGTGTGTGTGTGTGCGTGTGTGTGTGTGTATAGTGACTTGAAATAATTTGCATGCAACTTACAGAGAAACTGAAATTCGCTTAGACAAACTAAAGTAGATTATTATTTCTGGTGATGGTGTATATTCGATTCGCTATGTTTCTAGTTAAATGGATAATTGAATTGAACTAGAGCCAAAGTACGCTTCAAAGGGAGCTAAATGAAATTTGTACAATTTGATAGCAATGCACAAGAAAGCTGTGGCTTTCTATTGATACGTAAATTCACTTTCGCTTCACATTCCCGATTTCAACACGTTCAGAAAAGGTGTTTCATTTAATAGAAAAGTAATTTCAACATATGGATACCCTGCCACTTATTATTGTCTTTATACTCACACTATAAGTGATATTATAAACGTTACTCTATCCTTAATTGCAAAATATTGGAATGGTTACAATACAATGAAGTTTTATTAGTTTTTCCAAATGATAATTAATCGTTTGATAAAATTGTTTATACTTAAATAATTATGAAACGAATATTTAAAGTAATATGCAACAGTGCTTGATAAAAAATTTTGGCTTTTATCAAAAGAAAATCACCAAAGCAATGTCGAATCACGTTACCCAGCGTTGTTGTCTATCCAGTTCTCCGCCCTTCCCGACTCATCGTCAAAAAGTCAAACACCAGCGGAGTAAAATGCTATTGGCCTGCTCTATACATCGACGAAAAAAGGTAAAACTCACGAAAGCTTCTTTATCGACGTTTGGTATGCGGCTCGAAAGCTCACTACGAGGAAAAGCTCGCGGTACGTATCGAGCGTGCGCAGCGACAGCTTGCTTGTACGTCGATATCGCAGGTCACCGACTTTTCCACTCTGCTCCGTCCGCTCTTCTATACTCCCCCTTCGATCGCTCGTGTATATGCACGCGAATAAATATTTTCGCTTCTCGTTAAATATACTCTCCTCCGGAAAGTCGGCGGTACGATGGAGTTGAGAGAAAGAGAGAATCAGCGGCATGCAAGAATAAATCGGTGACTTAATTCTGGGCATGTTTGCTATGTAAATTTTACGAAAGACTCGAGAGAAGAATCAATTGAGCAAATATGTATTTTCGATTTCTCTTTGCTGAATCTAGTCGTCGATCTTAATTGTAGCTAGAATTCCTAATTTGAGGTTCAGTTGACAGACGAAGTCCTTATTAAAGATTTTTCGCGGAAACAGCTGTTTGACCAATAACCAGACTTTTACACACTGATATGACAATCACAAAAATCAAATTTCCATCAATTATTTGTTTTTAATGAAATACAATATAGTTTGAAATAAATGAAATATTCTTTTAAATTCAGAACTAATAGCTATAAAAAAATCTCATACGCTGTATGGAATATTACATATCACTCAAAATTTATGAATCTCCACTATCATTCGATATTTAAAATAAAATATTCATTAAAAAGTAATCAAAAAACTGCACGAGGCATTTACCGAAAATGGATATAAAAAGTATAGGTTATTTATCGGCGCGTTGAGCCTGCACGTGAACGACACGTGGGATTATTCGAGCAGAAGGCATTGACCGCAGACTCGCGAAGACGCACATAGACACCATCGCGCGCGCAGCAAAGTAGACTCTCAATCAGTGCTGGGCGGATATCGTCATAAAACGGGGCCGACCTCCACCTCCCCTTTCTTCTCGCAATTTTCTTCCCTTCGGAGATGCGTTGTAACTCGTTCGTTTTTCCGCCCCGAGGACGGGATGACGAATGGACCGTCGCCACAACGCGCGCAAAATCACAATGAGAGGGAGCTGGTCGTCGTCGTCGCCGCCGCCGCGTTTTATGCGATGTCCCGCCATTTGTGTCCCCCCCCCAGTCCTCCGGCTTTTATACCGTACGGTTCCCTAGCGGATAAGGCTCTTCTTCTATCCCTCGGCCGAAAAGCCAACGTCCCCGCATGCGCTCGCACACACACACCCGGACGATGTAGAGTCAGCGCTTTCGGCTCCATGCGCGGGCGAGAGCCCGGATTAATTTTTTTCGTCTTTGTTTCTAGCCGGGGTTAGTGCAATCCCGTGTTTTCCTAGCACACACGAGAGCCAAGCTTCGAGTTGAATTTTGGGGACGAGCATCGTGGCAGGATCTTGCGAGCGCGAGAGAAATGCGCTCTCATCGATCCCTGCTCGCTCCTGGCTGACGTTGCCGTGGACTGTCGAGGTTTGTCATCGCGTCGGAGAAAAGAGAGAGAGAGAGAGGGAGGCGGAGTTTTACGGAAGCGAGGATTTCGAATATTAAGTTACGTTCTGGCTTTAGAGTTATCAAGAAGGGTTCCGATGAGTTTTCGAGAAAAACTTGCGCTTCTTTATCGTGTGAACGCAAACATCAACTCACGTTCAGTATTGATCCTTCTGCTGTATGTCTATTCCATATTGACCTTTTAATTAAATCATTTTTCCATATCTTTAAAAATACTGTAAATTAATAATGGACCAATAAAAATTTTAAATTACCAAGCATAAGTGATTTTAAAAATATATAACGCATATCGTCCGTGTACCTGGCATGAATTATTGATATTATGTTATGAAGCCGGTGTTTAAATAATCGCAGTGTTACCAGAAACACTATTGCACATAAATAATCAAATAATTACTGCCCGCTGTTTGAGCCATTTATTCTTTATGCGCGGACACGCGACACTCGAACAAATAACCGTTATTTCCCAGAAGTATCTTGCATAAAATTCATCATAATGCATTTCAACTGCACGTAAAACTCTTGGCCCATACTAATAACGGATCAAAGAAGCCTTTTGCAATTTCATTTACAAGTTCAAAGCCGCGTCCCTAGCTCCGATCAATTTCCACATTCGATAACACATACATATACGATTGTTGGGAAACGAGAAAACCTCTCCGCACCGAACCCTATATGTGTATATATATATATATATATAAATCGCTCAAAGTTGAGCGGGCGACTGGGCCCATATATCAAAAGAATACAAATACCCGTAAAGCAATCGGCGTAACGGGCATCGAGTGCGCAGCAGGCAAAGGCACAAACGGACCGCGGCGCGCCACCTTTTGTTCCACTGCATGCGCGCGAGCTTTGGAAAATAGGCACTTTGCGCCGCGCATCCCTTTGACGAGAGCCTCGGGTATACATAAAAGCGTCGATAAGTCGATGATGGTCGATGGAGGAGAACCGCCGGGTGGCAGTTAACGTTCTCCACCGTCTGCTGATCTTTCGTCTCGTTCGCCGGCGACGAAAGACTTCTTGGCAGTCAGTCAACCCCGTTGAATTTCTGCCAGTGAACTTGTTGCTAGTTAGCCCTGGTTAACGAACCACCACCTGCGTGCGTATATGTACGCTCTACGTTCTCAGGAGCCGTGGTCTTGGTGACGCGCGCACGCTGTGGAGATTACGTCTCGAGCTTTGTCTTCGCCCACTGAGAAAGTTCCAAGTTTCAGCGAGCGACTGTCACTTGAATATTTCATTTTCTTATCTTTTCCAAAGAGACTTACTCGACGAATCTTATGCATTAAAATTTAATAGCTATTGAATCGATCTTTTAGTTCGATGTAAAATTCCCAAAATTGCTTAATAATATCCTGGCGAAAATTCTCATCGTATTCAAAGTAATGAATAACTGATTTGATGTGACGTGAAAGAAAAAAGAATATTTTCATTTCTACCGTAAGTAATACGCTTTTTATAATCCATTTCTCGTATTAAATAACGTCGAAAATCTATTCTGCCCTATATCGCATTGACCGCGCGCGTCAAATTCGGAAAGTGAAATAACGTTTTTTCGTTCGTGAACGAATGTGGAGCACAAATCTCGTTTATATTGTGGTAAATCATTTGAAAATTTAATACAAACATTTTCAAACTAATGCGATTCCATTAAATGAAAAATTTGATTAAAGTGAACGTTGCAGATATAGATTACGAAACTATAGTGATTTCCGATATAGTTTGTAATTAACAAGCTTTACGCTTTTTTAATTAATTCCTATCCAGAGCAAGTAAAATGAATATTAATAAACTTGATTTAGTTTAAATATAATAGATCAATTACTCGTAACAAAAATTATAATATTAAAGTAATCTGTATACAAATTGTAGTTATTTCTACATATATACCTTAAAACTGATTAAATGGATACAAAGTTTAAAACTATAAAAGTTACAAGCCTCACCTTTGTAATTATTTTTAACTTTTATTCACAAATGAATGAGTCAGTGTAAAAAGTGACGTATAGTAAGACATGGATACAATGACCTCTACTCACATGTTTGCGGATGTATTTATTTATAAAAACGTGATATTTATTTTTGTAAATGTTTTTCAAATAAAATTTATTTTAAAATATTGATAAATAAAAAAATTAATAAGTAGTACATAACAAGATATTATTTTAACAATTGATAATTAAACAATTATAAACAAAAGTATGCAAAAAGTATTTTGCAATCAAACTGGGTAAAAGCAAAAACTATACTGAATACAATTACTTTTCCACCCTCTCAGAGTAACGTCATTGAGGAGAGTCGGGGCTTATAAAACAGCTTTGGCCGCGTTACCGCGAATACGCCCTTTACGTGCTCTAAACATCACTATAGATTACACGATTGTCTTACATTGACGTCAGATATTCCTTACGTAGCAAGGAACAGTCCTTATCGCCCGAGACTAAAGCTCCGCCATTTCGATGCTCCGAATGAATTGATTCCCTGGGACCCCTCCGGCTGTATTGAAAATACTGTTATTCGTTTTATTGCTGCGAGGAGAAAGTGAAATGCGTAAGAAAATGTTGCGTGGGATTGAAAAACCCCGGACAAAAATCTATGAAATCAAACGTGTTTTGAATATATATACATGCTATCAATACTAACGAACTATTTGTTTATCCAGAAAAAAAGTAATCCGATTTTCCACGAATAAAAGCTTTTACTTCCAAGAATTTTAAAATCATTTTATCAGACGAATTTCTGTCGGTAAAATGGAATTTTAGCACTCTGAAAAGTGAGAGAAGTTAAGAGGATAAAGAAAAACAAATAATTACTGTAAATTTGAAAAAGTAACATTTGCTATTTAGAAATGTAATTTTTTGCTTTTCTAACAAATAATTTACATATATGTATTACACAATAAAAAAATAAAATTTGAAACCAAGGTTTTGATACGATACGTTTACTCTTATAAACTATCAATTATGTCAAGTATCTAATTGCCATTTGAGCTTTGTTGCGACCCTTGATAATACTGAATATGATTTGCATTCTATATTTCTTTTGATCCTGCTCAAATTATTTTCTCAAAAATCACTATAAGTTAATGTGTAGTCAAATAATACTATACTTTTCATTAATTATATCATAAAAAGCACTATATCATTTTTCCAATGTAATTTATGCAAAAATTTCTGTAAAAAAATACCTATGTAAAAAACTGAAACCTTGTTGGGAACGCCAAGCCCATCGTGCCTCGCCCTTTCCTACGTAATATATTTACTCCAGAAACATGCCTTTTTGCTTCAAGGAATTTGAAGAATTGACCCTGATTTTGCTAGCATAACCAAGACTATGAACGTTAAGTGACTAATGGACTTTAGGAAGATCAACAAACGGCGTTAGTCGTCACTTTTATTGCTGCTTACAACATATCAGTCAGTGAAATCATCTGTAGTATGCAAACCACGAGCCTATAATTGTACAGCTGCACCGAATTAATCTTTCAATAACTCACGTAGCAAATTGTCACGTTATTTGCAGATAGCATTTTACTGTGCTATAAACAATAATGAAAAAATAATATAAAATTAATATTCCTAATTAAACACCCTTAAAACGAAGTAATATCCAAACTGTAATTATTTGATTATTTGGATTCACGTTATATATGGCGCTACTATTAATCCCTTTAATTGCTGTGACTAGTATTTTGCTCGAATTATCGGATATTTATGCAACATCAGATTAAGTAGATCCAGTTGTATTGTAGCTTATTTGTTCAGAGTATACAAATGTAAACATAAACCATTAAAAAGTATATATGTCTATAAAATATGTGTTCTTTTTCTATTTTATCCCCAATTCTTGTAGACTCCAATTTGAGCAAATATTCATAAATTCTCTGTATACGTTATTACCCAAAATATGCAATAGTTTACATCAACTTTATTCACGTAACGAAATTTATTTTTTCCAGAAGTTTGATCATTCAATGACACAGCATTGAATTGGTCTAAGAAATGTCTGACAAAGATCCAGAAAGGTTGCCCAGCTGACAAACAAACAGTAAGTTTTGCATTCTATCCATCATCACAGACTGTTGTATATCGCAATAAAATGCATGCACGCATATACATATCTCTCTTCTGCGCGTAAATTATTGTTGCATTTTTCCAACGATCCTTTTAACATAATCGAAAAAAGAAACGTTGCTTTTACCATTCGGCACGCACACCCATACGTATTATTCGAAAGCACTTTCTTAACGCCCCATATATATATATAGCATCGAAAGAAAAGACTAATGCGCCCGCTGAGGAGCAGCATCATCAGCAGCAGAAGCAGCAACGGCTGTCATCGCATATATTCTAAACGTGCAATGTGCAGATTTTGTTCAGCTCCCGGTCTCTTGTGTTTGTTTTTGCCGTGTTGGCGACGTCGCACGACTACTACTCTCTATACCACTACTACTACTACTACTACTACTACCGCACACCGGCAGCCGGCGCAACTCATCGCCAGCTGCGTTTAACGCAATGACGCTGTTTTTGTCCAGCGACAATGACGTCGGAGACGTCGTCGGCAGCTGACAGTCCGGCGCTACTGCATCGGCCCCTGTTGACCACGTACTCCGACAGCGTCGCCTGCTACCACCGGGGCGGCGGTCTCGGGAGCGCTGCCGCCACGGCGGCCAGCGCAACGACGACCGCCCCCGTGGCCAACTCGGCCGGCGCCGCCTCCTCCTCCGCCGCGCGGCTCGCCGGTTCGGACCTTACCGGCCGGTTCTCGCCGCCCAGCGTGAGGTTTCATCCCCTCGATATGGACCAAAAGACGCTTCGGTGAGTATACAATTACGTGCATTATTATATAGCATTGATTAGATTGTTTTTATATAGATACATTGTTACCGGAAATTTCAAATCAAATAAGCAGTCGGTTTGCTTGGTACTCTCTAAAGTTGAATTAGTGAAAAAACCACTAAAAATTAGTTAAAATTGCTCCACCGAAACATTAGTGAATATT
>JAYJLV010074510.1:0-15168 GCA_036873485.1 Torymus texanus
TGCGCGCGCGCGCACGCCGGAGATCGACACGCTAGTAATGGCCAGTTTGCTGCGCGCCTTTCCATATATGCGCGCGTCCGTGTATATATACACATTAATGGGAAGAGAAGGAGGAGGAGGAGGAGGAGGTGAACGAGGAGAGAGAGAGAGAAAACGATGTAAAAGTCCGGTATTAGTTATCCCCCTCTCCTCCCGCCTTGGCGCGTAAAACGCGCGCGCGAGTGTTCGCGTCGATCGATCGATTTCTTTTATGCGCGTCGAGGGATTAATTTTACGCCGCCGCGTTGCGTATACACGTACCACCGAGATTTACGCGACGTTCGCCGTAAATTTTATATGTACATGCGTGTCGTCGCGATGGCCGATTGGATTGCAAAAAAATTAGCGTACGCTTGAGTTCATTTGATGGGGAATTGCAAGCCCGAGAGCGGGTATGGAGATTAGAGGGGAAAAAATACGCGTTAGCGTTCTTTGAACAGTTTTACGATTATATACGGGAAGCGCTGTACTTTGTGGATTAACGATTTTTCAAAACTGGAAACGATCAGCGCTTTTCCCCGGGGTACGTTTTAACATTGATGTCATCTTTTAGAACATTAGAAACGTCGAAAATATGTGGTTGTGCGGTATTGAAAGCTATTAAAGCCATAATGTAACTTTATCACTTAATAACTGTCATATCTTGATGGAATATGTCATGCCTAAAAAGAACTTTCCTAATTTTATCTAATATTTCCATCGTTATGTATTCTATGTAACTAGATAACGAATGCATTACATTGGCCTTGTAATAATGGTCAGAAATAACTTGTATGTGAAATTTTAATATCGATTTAATTAGCAACCCGAGGCAAATTATTTTTGTGCAATTTTGTTAATCGATCTGTCTAAATTTTACGTTTTGCAGCTTTAGGTATCTATATCGTATATCTGAATTTGTCTTGCGTCAAATATGGAGGTCATGGTCTCCGATACAGTGATTCAAAAAATTTTAGAATACTATATTTGTAAATGACATGATTGTTTATCAAGTATTTTTAAACAAGTATAGTACTAAAGATGTTAATGCATGTCTAAAGGACTTTTGAATTCGTTTCGCAGTATTGATCCCAGCTCTAGTTCGATGAAACCTTCACGTCCATTTTTCATCTCGTGACTGCGCGGCTTTTAGCGAAATCTCAAAAACTGGGGGACCTCGACTTTTGACACTCTCCTTTAATTTTTCAGTCTTATAGCTTAGTTTTAACTATACTATCGCAAACTATTAAATAATTCGCTTATCGCGTCAAAATTTTTAGTTTTAATTCACTGCAAAACACAATAGTTACAATAATTAAATTTTAAAAATAATCATCAATACTAAAGCACAATAGCAAGATTAATATTTAATAGTACCGATACACTTTGACATAAAATTTAGAAATCTCGTTCCAAATATCGAATATGCATTCTGAATTCCAGTAATGGCGCTCGTCTCAACCATTGCCAAAAATTCCGTGGTAGCCTTGGGCCAAAAACCGAAATAGTCATAATGCACTCCAAAAATCTTTAAATGAAGTCTCAAAACTATTTTTCAACATACTTTTACATCCAGTTTCGCGATTCTGAATCAACGGAGAACAGAATACTGTGTAATATCGACAAATTTCTACTGAATTTATTTCATTTATATCAAATATTTCATAAGAATGCTAAAAACTCACATGCCTTGTATCGAAAAAGACTTTTTCAGTCAGAAAATTTGTCAGAAACCTTCGAGAAGACACCAGCGTGCGTTCAACGATGGCACCATGAGAACATACCTTTTATTCTTTATAAAAATACAAGAAATTCTTCCTTGAAAATATATATACTACACAGCACCAGAAACTGATAAAGCAGCACATCGCAAAACCAAAATGAAGGACCCCGGAAGAGGAGACGTCGTAACCGCGTGACTCAAAACCTACATCGAAGATCCAGCTCTCACCGTGCCCGAAACACCGGCGTTTCTATCAAACCCCACCACTGAATATCACTTCCCGTACCCGAGCACATCCTGAAGACACTCGCGAAACTTGGATAAATCACCGCTGCTCCACTTATCCCAGCGACCGCGGCACCCCGTGCCCTCGTTCCCCAAATCCATACCTTCCCCCCCAAAAAACTCACCCTCCTCTCGAAAGCAACAACAACAACAACAACAACCACACACACTGCAAAACTCTCGGTTAATCGCGTAAAACATCACGATTTTTCACTCACCAATAATTAAG
The DNA here is from genome assembly GCA_036873485.1 of Torymus texanus. Taxonomy (NCBI): domain Eukaryota; kingdom Metazoa; phylum Arthropoda; class Insecta; order Hymenoptera; family Torymidae; genus Torymus; species Torymus texanus. Next base: position 2,256 of record JAYJLV010074510.1, read on the forward strand.
TCCAGATCTAGCTGGGTGCGCAGCGGGTTTCGGCACACAAAACGCGCGGGGCCGTCTGCGCGCGGCTCTCTATCCTCTGCCTCGAGCTTTCGCGTAAGCTACGCGCCAACGCCGTCGTGGCGTTGCAAGCGGTAGCTAGAGCGGGGGTGGAAAAGCTCAGGCACGCGCGCGCGCGTTTCACCGTTGCTTGCTGGTGGGTGCGATTGGCGCGCGCCGCCGCGGCGCATCGATATCGAGGGCCAATGGTGGCCGAGCCCGGCCGAGCACGGATCGACCCCGGGCGGAGCTTTCAGCGGCCGCTGCGCGAAGACGAGGACGAGGACGTTATCATTGTGTGTATGTATATATATATATATAGAGAGAGAAAGAGACGTGGCTGGACGTGTGAGAGCGTTCGCCGTGTAGCACCAGGACGGGCCTTTGTGGTAGCGAGCTGCAGCGATGTTGGGTTCTTCGTGATGCTTTTTGGCTCGTTTTGGTTGTGGAAGATGATGGCGGTGGGATGGAATTTAGCGGCATGATTTAACCAAGGGCAGGAAAATATTGGGCGTTGCTACTGCGGATGAATTTTTTTTACATGCTTAAGAAATTTATATTTTCACGTAATCTTTGTAGATAATGAAAAATGTTATTGTTTAGAACAGTAGATGAATAGAAATGAACGTTAGTGGTCTTGGTTATGTAAAATAGGGATTGAGTTTCAAATTAAATATGATTCAGCGAACTTCAGTGTTAGAGGTAGAATTGTTATATAGGAAAATGGTAATAATGTTTTTCAATATTTTTTATAGGCGCATAAAATGTTTGTAGAAGGAATTCGTTATCATTAAATTAAAAAATATTTCTCTTAAAGTATAAAAAGATTTTAAATGATTTTCTTTTAAAAGACATTTAAGAAAAGTGCTATATATTTTTCCGTCTTATAGTTTTATCTTTATTTCATTAATACCATGCTCCATTTAATTTGATTTACATTTCGCAGTAGTGGCACGTGCAATGGGAATTGATTTTAGAATGCAGAACATGCGCCCGATATAAATGTACGGATAGGTTACCCCTTTGTCTTTTTTTCATACATTCGAATGAGCATGAAAAGGTCCTTCAGCTTCGAGAGTATTTTTGCAGTCCATAAAATGTCGACGATATTTCATTCCAAATAAACATATTTTAAGTAATAAATCAGAAATTTTAATTACGTTTCTATCTTAATTTTTTATATAATCTTATCAACAACTAAAAGTAAACATTTTTCTTGTATATAACTAATTAAAAAATTAATTACCTCATTTTTCTACGTAGCCGCGGATATAAATAAAGTGGTTTAGTAATAAAGTTTTTTGTAAAGTGAATGGAGATGTAAATTATATGTAACTAAATACAATTCGCAGTATTAAAAAAAGAAGAATGAATGTGTTATTGTTGATTTAACAAAATTAATACCCAATTAGATTAAATTAGATATGTAAAATTGTATTTCTAAAAGTTAATGTCCACTTTTTTACGTATCTTTTTCACTTCTCCATATATTAAAATTTTTTTTGATGCAGTACCTAAAAATTGAATAAAAGTGAAAAATGTAAGCGTTTGAAAGCGTTCGAAAAACGTAAGGTTCTACTCTCAAACCGCATAATTCAAAATTCCGGATATCATTGTTCAAAAAATCATTGTTAATTCACAAGTAGAATGCTGAGCAAATTACAGCTCGGCTGCCGCAGATAATCGATCGGAAGGTGCATCAACGCCGCAGCTGATCGCCGGAAGTATGACGATGCGATGGCCAGCAAAGGAAGAAAGAGAGAGAGAGAGAGAACCCTGTGACAATGAAGACGGAAATGACTTTTTCTGGGCCGAGCAAACTCTATCGTTGGCGCGTCTCCGCCCGGTTTGCTTCTTCCTCAGTCTCTCTATACTCTCCCCCTGCATTCCACATGACTCACTCTCGTCTCGCCTTCATTCTTATTCCAATTCTGACTATGAATCCTCGTGAAATCAATAATAACCGAGAGGGAGAGTGAGACGGAAAGAGAGACGAGGATGACGACGAGTCCGTTTTTGTTCGCGCTAGCGAAGTCATTACATTCGGTGTCTGTACTCCTGTGCGGATCGCTAACCCTTTTGTCGGCGCGACGGGGGAGTTGATTGTACGGCTGCAAGCGTATGATGTATAGGTGTGGATGTTTGCTCAGTGTTTTTTCGGCGATTTGCCCAGCTCCTGTTCGAAAAGTAGAGATGACAGTTATACTTTCATTTGCTATAAAGAACGTTTTAGAAATTTTGGACATATACTTATGCTTTGAGAATATCTTCCAAACAAACAAACTTTGATTTTTTAAATCAAACATATATCTTTTTAATATAGCTGTTTCTTATTTGAGTATCGAATTAAATGAAATCTATAGCTCATGTATTTTTATCAACTGAAATAGCTACCCGTTCAATTGAAACGGGCGAAAGCCAAAATCAATTTACGAGCTCAAAACCTATCATGAACCCGTGAAACCGATCAATTACGTGTATAGATGACAATTTCGCAGCCACCCCGAAAAGGGAAATCACGCGCGGGCGATCAACAACTTCCCTCCGCACGCGCCCCCGAAATATCGTCACGGCACAGTAGCAGCAGCAGCCGGCAGCATATTTCAACGCCGAGAGAGAGGAGGACTACTACTATACGTAACGGGCGTGCATTGTTGCAAACACGCGGCTTCCCTCCCCGCCCGCGCACACATACATACATAGACACACACTCGTCGTCGCGGCACATAATATCGATCGGCCGCAGAGAGGAAGCTAAAGAGAGAGAGAGAGAGAGATGCTGCGTGCCACCGTCGTTGCCATCACTGCCTTTTCTGCGCGCGCGACCAACCGACCGACCGCACTCGCGCACTCATCTTTCATTTTCTCATTCGGTCGTGCTAAATTCGCTCTCTTTCTCACTAGTATTTGTACGTGAAGCAAGAAAAATTTCGAGCCGAGGGTGAAAGTTAGAGAGCCAGGAGAGTAAAATTGGATGAGGGCCATTTTTTTCGTTTTCAGCGTCGAGGGAGTATATAGCGTGGTTCACGAGTGTGAGCGCTATGCTGCTTGTTGATTGAGAGTAAGTAAGGGAGTTGGGCATGGGGGGAGCGAATTTTTATTGAGATGTACGCACGCGTGCGGCGAGCAGAGAGTGGTGATGGGAATTTGTTTGGTTTATGGTGTGAGGAGGTACATGGGACTACGTCTACGTTGCTTTACTCTGTCATGGAAGTTTTTCTTCTTTCTTTCTCGCTTGTTGTAGGAGTGATTCATGGTGGACGAGGGTTGCGTCGGACGGCAATGCGTGCTTCGGGGATGCCTGCGCGTACGTGGGTTGTATTGATAAATTGTTGATGGGTAATATTTGTAATGGCTGCTGTAAGGCTAATTTTATTGCAGCCATACTTCGTATGATTGGTGGAATGGTGGATTAATGCTGAAATATAACATAGGTGTGTATTTTTTACTTTGGAAATTTATTCGTACAGATGTTTAAATTTATATTTTGGCATAAATTTATTTATGAATAGTTTAATGTACTTGTAATTTTTGTTTCTCATTGTCAAGCAATAAACGAAATATGCCAATGGTTTTATATATATATAATTATATTATAGTCATGAAAGAAAAAAGTTTCAGAAGATAATCAAGTATCCTGTAAAATAAAATTCATTGTCGCATTGGCTACAATCGTAAAGTTTATCCCTTTCAAATTATCAAACCTTAAGATCCTTATTTACTCATCTTTATTCACCGGAACGACCCATTCACAGTTCCTCAACTCCATTTGTCATCCTTTAAAAATCGCCCTACCACCGAAACCTCACAACGAAAAAGCCCTTAGCCAGCATCGCAACCCTACTCGAGTCATTAATTATCGACCTATCAGCACTCGACCGTACATTCAAGTGTCTACCACCAACCGCTTCTGCTACGTACTGGAAGCTGGAAAGCAGGGGCTGCTGCATAGCAGAGCGAAATTGATTTCTCGAACTCGCGCGCAACACCCGCGTAGTCGTCTGTTGTGTCTTATTACTATTACTACCGGGAGGCTGCATAGTGCTATATACACAAGGGACAGCGTAGTTAATCCTTGGGCGGAAAGCTGTCAAGCTGACGACGTCACATGGAAGAATACTTGGGGGTGAAAACAATGCACTGTAGACCTTGAAAAATCACCTGGGGACTGTTCTGTGGCATTAGGTGGGATTGAGGACATTGTGGAAGTGAATTTTTTCGCAGATTTTGGCTTGATGTGATGTGAGAAGAATGACATTTTTTTCGAGGTTGGGTTGGAATGATATTGGGAGGAGAGTAGCTTAATGGAGGGAGCATAACTTTGTCCGATCAAATCATTTCTTACTACTGAAAGACCAACTACTAAAAATCTATCGATTTTTTTTTTGTTAATTTTTCATTTAAAATATACGAAGATATAAAAAAGATCATGTCATAATAAAAAGCGAGTACTTTTCTTTATTTGATGTTGGTTTTGGTTTTTCTTAACATTATCATAATTTATTATAGTTAATATTTCAATAACAATTTGATAATAACATATATTATGCAGTAACAAAATAAAATGCTTTTCTACCTCACGATTACCCTTTGTCATATTTACTACGCGCTTTATATCAACGACCAGACGAGCTATTTCCATCCAAAGAAAATCTTTTCTTTCTAAACCAAATTGGACTTCGATCCCTATACACAGAACGCATTTGCACGGCCTTTGAGTCAGCTATACCGGGTGTAATTCTGTTGGCATTAGAAATCTCTCTTTCATTCTCACTCGCTGGTCTACGATTCTCGGTCTTTATCTACTTTCTCCCTCCATTTCTACGAATCACTGTATGTCAAAGAAGCCTGCAGAGCTTCTGCGCGCGCGCAAAGCGGAAATCGCGAGATCGACTGGTTCGAAGCAATGAGGGGAAAAAATGATAAATGCGTCGCGCTATCGCTACGCTGGCTTTAACAGATAAGTATCATGTGGGATGCGGCATGGTTACGAGGGTGACGCTTAAAGAGGGTGTAACGTTGCCTGCGCGAAGAAATCGCTGATCTACGTGGAAAAGAATTTTCTAAAATTTTTTATATCATATCATCATAGTGAGCAGTAAAGTTACATAAAAATAAAAGTCGTTCTCTTTATTTAGCAAAGTTATAACAATACTAAATTCTGAAACGTACAGATAAATAAGTTTATAGATTTAAAATTTTTACAACACAATTTATCGAAATGAACTTTCATATAAAATTAAACCACAATCAACAACTCGTGATCAACAACTTACGATCCCTAAAAACCTTAAAACGCGCGCGCGCGCGCGATGGGAAACTGAATTACGTGAAAATGAAATCACGCGAGAAATGGAGGATGGAGACAGTGCGAAGAAGAGAGGGACGGGATAGTAGAAAGAGCTCGTTTGCCGTATAATAGACCTTGCCTCAGCCGTCGACAAAAGGCCCGCGCACAGCCGGGGGGGAGTGAGAGAAGCTCTCCCTTTCACAAGCTTCCACGGCTCCTCTTCCCTCGCGTGATGGATATTTCATAATCGACCGAGAGAAAAACCTGCTACCGTTGCCACCGTCTCCCACACACATACGTACGTACGTATACGTATAATATGTGTACATGTGGGTAGCTTAAAAGGCCACCGAGCGCTTTAGTAGCGTTGGGCGCCAATTAGTGTCTCACCTTTATGTGCAACCCTCGCGCGCTCTTCTAGAGAGGTAGAAGGTGCATTCCCCACTCATCGGTATATATATATATATACGTACAGGTATATATAGTGTAGACGCGAGCGTTTGACGATAACGTAATTTCGGAGGGACGAACGCTATAGGACGTGAGCCCGCGACGCATTTCAGCGCAAACACGCGTAATTTGCTGCGTAATGAGTTGCTTTGGTGTACGTTGACCGCAGGGCGTGGGTGAGAGTATCGTTGTATTTATAAATTGTTAATTTAGTTATACAAGATTATTGAATGAATTGATTTTTTTAGAAAGCAAATGAAATATTCGTGAAATACGGCGAGTTGGTAGAAAAGTTCAGTTATAAGGTATGCATTTTTAATATTTTATCTAATAATTTGAAATATTGAATATAAAAATCGAAATTCTTATTTGAAATAATAAAATGAGTGCAACAGATTTAAAAGTAAATAAATTTATTATAAGAAAATACTGTAAAGATAAACTAAAAACATAACAGTACAACATCTACTTTACGCTACTATAAGAAAGAATTTCCTCCAACAAAACATCTACCAGTGGAATTCAACGATACTTCCACTTGTTCGACAGCGGCAGCGAGCCACTGCTGACATCATACACATCGTACGGTCGTTCCCAACTCGACGTGAAAGCCTCGACCCTTCGACTGCGTTCCAGTCTGTAATCATTCTGTCTCTTCGCTCTACGAGGCTGCCCGTAGCTTCTTCGACTTTTGGCATTAGTACGATTCTCGAAATCGTGGCACGCGTCCGGCCGGTATTCCCGCTTGCATTCCCTGCGTTGTCGTATTCTTCTACGACGTGGCCGCCTTGAACGCCGATCGGCGTCGCCTGTGAGCCGCGTCGTTTGCTCGTACCTGCACGTGTAGGTGCGTGACACGCGGGGACAGTCATCCCGGAATCCGGAGACAGGCTCATCAATGGTGTTGCAGTGGCATCTTGCTCGTCTGTGAGGTGATTTGCGCAGCTCGTTGAGCATCCTGCCCTTCTCGATGATCTTCTGGAGGACGGTGTGTACGACGCGTTTGCATTTAGCGAAGGTCTCGCGGGTCAAGTGATCGGATAAGAAGTTGAGGAAATAGGATTTTTGAGAGCACCTGCAGTTACGGTGAACTTCGTGTTCGTTATGGTAGTCGAAGGCGCGACGGTAGGTGTAGAATTCCTCGCAGCTCGATGCATCGCCTCCAGCGTAATTGTTATCCATGTGACAGGAGGATTGCTGCGTCCTCGTTTTGATTGGATAATCTTCGCGAATGATGTCGCAAGGATCGAAGTTGGGTCTTATTTTTTGAAAGACCGGATCATCTAAGGATGCCGTGACCTCATTCAGGATAGACTTCTTTAATGGAGGACAGAATGGTTGCGCAGATTTTTTTAATCTACAAGATGAATCGTAACACACCTTGATCGACTTCATCACACTTCTTTCGCTAGTTTTACTGTTTAAACGTGGCGTTGATTTCTTCGAGCATGCATTAGTGTTAACATTAGACTTGATCGATACGACAGATGTCTTCACTTGGATCTCGATATCTCTATTGTTACACAATTTATTTTCAGTTAGTGTTTGAACAGAAACAGAACATAGCTGAGTATTTTCTTTCAAAACGGTAATTTTTTCTCGGATCTTCTCGTTTAGACCCACCATTTCGTTTATTTTAGATTTCATTATTTCTTTCAATTCCGTCGTTTTGCTTGACGGCGTACTTAAACTTTTTAACATCTCATCGATTGCCACATTATCTAAACAAGCATACTTTTCAGGAATTTCATTTTCAAGCTCCAGCACGACAAATCTCTCATCAGTGCTCGTCTCCTTATTGCACTTACAACTAAAATCAACTTCTTTACTATCGAATTTTATATTCTCGATTTCGATTTCTTCAAGATTTTTCTTGTTGCAGACACAAAGCTCAATTTCCTTAAAGCATGCTTGCGTTGAATTTTCACGGAACTTTACATGCTCGGTGTTCGTACTGATATCGATGTGAATATGCGACGATGGCTTTGTATCTTTCTCAATGCATTCGGTATTGATGCCAACATGTTTTATCGTCTCTTCCTTAGTATCGCAACAACAGAGGGATATTTCATTGATATAGATATTAGTAAGCTCCACGTCATCCTCGATATCACTAGTTCCAATCTTGGCGTCTTTCAAACATATTTCTTCTTTACCACAACTGATTTCCATATTTCTTTCGGTCATTACACCAATACTCTTACATTTTGCAGGTTTTGAAGGACATACACTTTTACTCGTTTTACAACTGTTGAAATTAGTTTTTTCTTTGAATTTTTCAGGTTTAGGAGGACATTTACTTATGCATGTTTTATGAAAGTTATTTTTCGGTTTTTCTTTTGATTTTTCAAATTTAGGAGAACATACACTTGTGCTTGTTTTATTACAGTTATTTTCAATTTTTTCTTTTAATTTATCACATTTAGAAGGACATATACTCGTTCTCGATTTATTGCAGTTATTTTTAGATTCTTCTACCAATTTTTCAAACTTGCAACAAATGTTTTGTCCCTTATTTACTTCTTCAAATTCATTTTTCTTGTGGATTGAATTTACTGAACATTTTCGCCCGTTTTCGATCTCTTTATTATTTTGCTCTTTTGTTTCCATTCGATTAGAGCAAGGGCAAGTATGATTAACTTTTCTATTTTCTCCGCACACCGATGAAGATAGCTCATTATCCTGGAAACTGGCATACTCATCAAGTGAAGATGTGGCCAAGCTTCTGCCTCTTTCACCCCACAAGTACCTAATAGTAGATATTTTAAGCAAGACATGATACAAGAATAGATATTACCAATTAAAATATTCATACTAGCAATATTTATTTACTTATTATTATTATTTTGTATTAAATTTCTATATTTTGACAAATTTCACAATAACAATAATTTCTTAAATAATATCATGTCAAAAATGAAATAAAAAAGAAAAATAAGTATAGGTTAAAAATAAATAAAGCGAAACCTTGTTGAATGATCTGCTCCGGATCCTCCGGAAAGAATGTCACCATTTTCATCCTTACAAGATGATTCCTTATTTCGAGAACCACAATTTTTTTCGAAATTCTTCTTACTATCATTCTTTGAAATATCTTTTTCATTGCATAAACCTTTTTTGTACGGTTTCAATACTGGTATTCTGGTGGTAAATAGGCACTGCTTTGAATTCTTTTGTCCGAGTTTAAATCGTACGTAGTTTTGACGAACATCACAAGATAAAGATGAATTGTTAAGTGCATCATCGTTCATGTGACTCATTACTTTATTTAGGCGAGAACAGACATTCTTAAGACGTTGATTTAATTTTTCTGAAAAAAAATATGAATGGATTTTGTTTTTCATAATTATATTTATCGATTAATAGTTCTAATGTATTTTAATATAAGTTCAAGACTACATTCTAATTGAATAGCCTTTTTCTCCAAATCAAACGATATTTTTTCCCAAATAAAGAAAGTGGAAAAATTCTAGCATAAATATATGCTCAATAAACAAAGGGTCAACGTAATCAATTATACTTAATACATGAATAACGAACTCTTTGAGAAAAGATCTACAAAAACAAGAAACTCCGTCAACACCAATCTGCTAACCAATCTTTCTCGAGCTCGCCGTCAAGCCCGTCGTCCTTGCCGTCTGTAAAACTTTCTCCCCTAGATCACGCGAGTCACAGGGCAGTCTCAAGTAATCGGTCCTTCGCCTCTGCGGGCAGTCGTCGTCCTGGCAAACTCGGGTTACGACGAGCCGGAGTTTATCGCTCCTAGCGGGCTTTGTTTCGCTGACGAAGTGCCGCCGCTGTAGTCGACAGAAGCTACAGTTGCTGCTATAGCTACTATTGCCTTTCGTTTGATCCTCCGACCAGCTTGGTACGAGCAGCGACGATGACGACTCGAAGGGATTCGCGCTCGAGTCGCTCGTGGCTGGAGACGCCTTCTCCTCCTCCTCTTCGTACGTGGCTTTGCGTTTGCGGCATTGTCTCGCCTCGGATGCGGAACAGTTCGAAGGGATGCTTGCTGCTGGCTTCGCGTATCTGTAGAAACTGCGAGAGAAGTTTTATGTGCGCGTTTCGATCGATGAAGACGAGTACGAGGAGAATAAAAAAATTTTGCTACTCTTTTAACTTGATAGAAATCTTTCCATTAGTGTAATGAATGATAGTAAGCTGTTTCTTTAAGGAACAAAGAATAATACAATTTTAAGAGATAATTAGATAACAAGAAAATGCTTCTTAGAAAATTATTAAAACTTAAAGCAACTTTTTACCTACGTCGATTTACACCAATTGATCCATTCGCATGTTTCTGTCAAGTCGATTTTCACCGCGGGTCTCTCTATCCCCATACGATCGAGCTCATGATTTATCCGATCCAGCCGGTTATTCAGCACAATAGAGTCGAGAAAAATCCTGGCGAATCCTTCCGTGCGCAGCAGCTGATGAAGTACTTCAGAAGCCCGAACCCACGGGTGTATGTTTCCCTCTTTCGTCGGGGGCTCACCAGAGTCGCAGGCATAGACGAAGTGTTCGAGGAGAACGAGGATGCGCGGCTGGATTGACGGGACGAAGAACCGCCGCAGGAACTCGACGTAAAGGCTATAGCGCTCGAGGTCCAGGCTCTCTGTGCTCTCGAGGGCGTAATTGCAAACTCGAGTCTGTGGAGTGAGTGTAAGCGTGTCAGATGCATTGAGGGATGAGAAGATTGTTGTCGTAAATAATTAAGGGTTAAAAATATTCGTTTAAGAATGATATCATTCTTGTTAAAATTTACACGAATAAGGATTTAATTGGAGTAGCGTATTTTTACGGGTTTAATAATATTTTAATTTCTTGCAAAATCTATGTAATTGTATATGATTTATTATACTCGAGTTAATTAAATGTGCACAACAGGTGAAATAACCTTACAAATGATAATACCGTTGTATCTGTATACTATTATATCTTGTATAGATATTTAATAGGAATTATTGGATAAAAATGATATTTAACTAGATAAAAACTTAAATTTTCTGGTGTTTTATGAGCCACTTCTATGTGAAACTAATGAACAAATAAGAAATTGAGGTTATAATCGATAACAATTAGTAATAATTACCAAAAATTTTTCTATTGAGAATCCTTGATTGCGTACTTCAGACATATTAATTTTTTATTAAAGAAATGAACATTAATATAATATCCGACTACTATAGGTAAATCATTCACAAGAATTTACTACACCGTCAAAGGTTATCAATTTCGATACACCCTGAGTAAACATTCTGGACAACATAACTTACCTGTTTGAAACTGCCTATAGATTAAATTGTTCTTATTAGCATATACACATTAATATTTTGACAGTTCTTCATTCTATTAAAAAAATGTCATTTTTTCTATGGGTGATAAAAAAAATGTTATCAATTATTATTTTTATTGTCATTCTTATTTTGTAATAACGAGAATGTCGTTATATATGATGAATTTTATTATTACGATTACAAATGATATATTATATAAAGTCTTAACTGCTGGGACATTAAAGTTAGATACATAAAGATAAAGACAATAAGTTCGATAGAAGAACATTGAAGTAACTTGCAGAGAATGGAATCGATCAGTCGACGAGAAAGGCAATAAAACCTCGAAACTTGATCGCTTAAGATGAGGCGAGAATTTCGATTCGGGCTACAGCCCCTATTATTAGCTACACAAGAACGATTAACAGCAATAAATTTTCTATTGCTTTCAGAAGCTCAGTTAAATAAGAATGGCGGTTTCTTTGTTATTTAACTAAACTGTTATTTACTGTCAATAATATTGTATAGTTTTTCATGTAATTCACTCAATATACGTTTATATATTTACTTTTATTTATAGATAGGACTAGAAAGACGAATAATAACAAATATAGTCGCATTCATTAAAAAGTTATGAAAAATTTGAAAGCAAACGTTTTCGGCTTTTAACGCGATTCATTCATGGCCACGTGGATCGTTGACGAAAAAGCCATTGGCAAACTAAATTTCACCCCACGCCACGGTCACCCTCCGTAATTACGTCAGCGAAATTTGTTGGCAATGCTTGCAATTTGCTAATATACAAGCTTTACAGTTATAATATACCTTTGCTTTAAAACGTTAATATTTAAAGTTAACCAGACCTATTATATATAATTAGCAGGTTCATTTTATCGAGTATATTTTGTAATATAAAATATTTTTGTTATAGTTTCGTTAATAAAACGTTTCATTCGCACAAAAGTTAAATTTATTAGACTTGTTTCTTTTAGCAATAATGAAGGATATAGTCAGAAAATTTACAGAAACTTTGTTATGCAATGAATGTATGCTGTACATGAGTATACAAAGGAGTTTATATTTTCATTAAGAACCACTATCTTTTATTAAATTCTGTAAAAGTTTGACGTTGAATCTCACGATTCGTGCAATAAAATTGAAGCACAGTGTCTATAGCTGAGAAAAGACCACCTCTCATATGAATAATTCTCGTCAAATGATGCAACTATTCATTACATCAACATTTCATCTCGTAACTAAAGAAATAAAAGCAAAGTCAGAAGAATCAGAGCAAAGAACTCCTTCTTTTTCCTCTTCAACCATAGCGTCAAGAAAAAAAACGAGACGCGTGCTCGTGGCGGCAGCAGGCACGGTTACTACAGATCTCAAGACCAGCAGAATAAATTTGTCGAAGCTTGTGTATAGAAACAGCAGCAGTGGCGACGACAAGCGCGGGAAGCGTCGCCTGAAATTACGACTCCTACCCCCATTTCTAGGATTAAATAAAAGGCCAAGAGAGAGAGAGAGAGAGAGATGCTCGCGGTATGGCGGTGGCACAGCGCCGAGTGAAGAGAGATAAGGGAGAGTGCCGCCACCGCCGTCGGGAAGCTGCGAAAGCACGCGCGGGGATCAATACTCTCTCTTTCTCTCTCGTGGCGTAACAGCACCCCCGCACGCGAGCGCTGCTCGCGCCCCCGCGTGACGTCTCTGCGCGAGGAGCGAGAGGAGAATTTCGGGGGCGGTTTTCGGAGCCGCCGGTTGCTGCTGCGTTACAGTAAATATACGTTACAGTATATTTTAATAATTAATTAAAAATATTCGTACATAATTTTGTGTGCGTGAATAGATTTTAATACTC
>JAYJLV010074531.1:0-15166 GCA_036873485.1 Torymus texanus
GAGAGAGAGAGAGAGAGAGAGAGAGAGAGAGAGAGAGAGAGAGAGAGAGAGCACATGCGCTGCACAACCTTGCCTTTATTAGTAAATAAATTAAATGCACTTTACAAACAATCTAAATATTAAAAAATGTCTTATACAAACAGCACAATCATTAAGACAACATGGTACAGATAAGAGCTAGCTTGAAAAAGATGCTTTTTTTTACAATGAAACGTGTTCTTGAAACGCGCACAAAATCTGACAAAAATCAAAGGTACAAAATCGAACCGAAATTCTTAATCAATTCTAACTGTTAATAACACTTACAAATAAACAATGTAAAAAAAAGGAAAACGGTAAAGATGAGTAAATCGTGATACAAGGAAGGAAACACACGATTGTCGATGAATCAAACTCGGAAACGGACGAGTAAATGATGTGCGATGACAGCACGCCACGTACTCGAGCGATGCAGATAGACTGAAGTCCCGGGCTGGCTGGTAGCGGCTACTTATAATAAACTTTCGGGCTCTACTCGATTGTCTTGTCGTCTTCACGTCGATTCCCTAGCGTCGTTAAGTACACGGGTATGGAAAAGTACAAAAATTTCTCCAGGATTTCCACGTATACGTGGTATCGTAGGTCGTTCTATATAATGAGTCACGAGCATTTTTACGGATTAGGAATAGTGCAAGTAGGGTTTGAAGATTCGATTGTAGTTTTATTTAAGTTTTAAGGTATTGTTGTAAGGATAGTGTGGCGTTTGTTATAAGAATTTGGTGATTTTTCAATGGAATTGCGAGATTATGTAGGTCCTTTGTGGTTCATTCTCTATTGTACGTATATTTACAATAAATTTATGATACTTGTTATGGTTAATCATGTGATAACGTTATTTATAAACAGTTTCGATAATAACGAGATCGACACAATAAAGCAATCAAACAACGTAAAGCTGTTTGCAACAAACAATAATCCATTAAAGATTGAGAGATAATGCATTTTCGGAGCTATAATCGAAATGCGCTTTGACATGCACTTTGAGTCTTATACTTTATTTACTTATTAGGGTTAGCATCAAGGTCAAACTATATAAATAATTTAAGATTTTTCTTTTTTAATTAAATTTTTTTCTATCGTAATGTTATCATGAAAAAGATATACTTTTGTTTTCGAATTGTGCATTACCAAAATGAGTTTATTAGTGTAAACAGAATTTTCATAATTATATACTATATTTACTGTACTTTAAAAATAATTCTAAAAACAATTGTAAGCTATGTACTGTTCATGCAATACGGGGCCGTATACTAACTAATTAAGTAAGAACTTATAAAGTCTAAATTATAAACATACTTACTTTGCAATCTGGCAGTACTCAGCATCGTTGAATTAAAAAAAGTTCTGTTACACTATTTATCAATAAAACTTAGGAATCGCAAAAAGTATATATATTGTTTTATTCTGAATATCTATAATCTAAAAAAAAGATTACACTTCTTTACATAACTATTGGATTTCAATTGCCAGTTGAGTTCTATTTATTAAATTTCTCGTTGCCGTTGCTTGATGGAAATAGCTAAAATGATCAATATTATTGAGGATGTTCGAATTTTAAGGTTAAAGAAAATATACGCACGTACTCCCTTCTCTGATACAGCGCTACTACTGGCAACCCTGTGCCCTCCAATTTCGCTATACCTGTATACATACAATTTATGATGCAAGGCTTCGTAATACAGGTGTCAGTCGTTGCAAACATAGTTTGTTAATAGATAGTATTCTTTATTGCAGATAAATAGTTTTTATATTATGAAAATGAAAATTTGATGAAAGAATTAATAACTTTTATTTGTTTATGCAAAAAGCTTAAGAAGATATTACATTTCATGTAGATAAAAATGATCGATCAGACAATTGTTAAATAGTATATAGTCCAGAAATTATTATCAGGACTCATGTTGCAATAATGCTATACGCCGGGATGTACATACAGATATACATTGGTGCAATTCGAACCCATATATGCACGTGTCATAATCGTTATCGATATTCTAAGTTACAGATAGAAATCACATTAGAAGAAATGGTTTTCGTAATTATAAATTGTTCGTTATCGTAATAATTATTTTTACTTTATTATAAAAATGTAAACGTCAAAACTATTTTGTAACTACATACATATAATTAAAGATTTCGTATCCAAAAAAAAGTTCAAGATCATTGAATGAACAATAACAAAAATAGATAATTTTCAATGTATATTATAGAATGAAATATATCGCAAACATATATAAAACATACTCCAGAAATATACAAGCAGAATATAAAGTTCTCAGTTCTCTTGTAGCCTCGGTCGTGTCGTGGGTTATCGTGCAACGCTGACCTGTACGCGTCGGCGAACCTTGTTTATGAGATAATGTCTGTTAAACTTTTTCTTATTCTCATTTAGTATACAAGAATCCCCCATAGTATTACATTCATAAGATTGTTATGAAATGACTGCAGTAAAAAATTGGAGCATACTATCATAATTTTACTTTAATCTTGTTTAAATTATATCAATGGTTATAAAATAATGTATTTTTAATCAACTATAAATTAATATTCTATATTTGTTTTTATTTAAATTTCTATATGATTGGTAAATATTTCTTGTATTTAACTATTTGCTTAAAATCTGAATCCATTTTCGCTGTATTTTAATGCTATAAAGATAACCAGCTATATAAATGCCGTCAAAATTTTTATCAGATAAATCCTGTTATCTAATGGGATAAAACTTTCGCGATTCTGTCTCTATTCTGTATCTACCAGCCGGTATTTTATGATATCTTCTTTATTATCTTTTCAATTGAGTATCTTTTTAAAAAATGAAATAGATAGTTGAGTCAAGATCATTAGTCGTAAACAATAGTAACTAATGAAGAATGTTTAAAATCTAATATTTTATTATTTACAATTAAAGGAAGTACTTACCGTTTAAATCTACAATAGAAAATTTTACGGTATTAAATAAACACATTTATGTTATTGGAATTTTTGAATAAAAATAATTTCGTAGGTGATAGATTGAAATTTTATCGAATTTTAAAATTTTTTTTATACAAAAAATTTATACATTAGTTTCCATCAAATTGTACATAGTTAAGTTTCACTTATATAAGGACATTCATACATCATTTAGCATCACAATTTGAACATTTTTTACTTTCAGGAATTTAACAGTGAATAAATTATAATTTTTGATGTGGTAATAATTCGATAAGGTTAAATCATTTATTGCTTTAACCGCAGAATATAACTGTCTATTATCTTCGAGATCGATTTTAAATCGATCGGCAAATCAAACTAAAATTATGTATAAACTTATTTATGTAATAACCTGTATATTCCTAAAGTAAATAAACTAGTATAAAATATTCTTTGGAATGGACAATGTGTCATGATCAACAATCAAATTAAGCTGTTGTCTATATATAAAAGCTCGCAAATTATAAAATTTCCTAATCCTAAGTCATGTCCGCTTATCGATGCGGATTATCTACCGACCAAAGATTCCTTGATCTTTTGATCGATCCATTTCCTATAATGCGCGATTCTTACGTAAACTCCCGGCTTGTTAGCTCTTCCGCAATGCTGTCCCCAACTTGTTAACCCATATAGAGTAAATGCACCTGGAATACGAAAATAGCACGTGTTGATAATCAAGATAACTGATCAAAGTATTTTGAAATGTTATACATAAGAATAATTTTGTACCATTATGTTGACAAGCCAAGGGACCACCAGAATCTCCATCGCAAGTATCTGGACCACCGTCTAGATGTCCAGCACAGATCATTCCTTCAGTTATAGATCCTGATCCGTATACATGATCAGCTTTGCAAATGGATTGGTCTAGTAATGGTACCCATCCAAATCTTAGCTTTCGAGAATGCGCTAAAAATAAAAATGATATGTCATTTGCAAAATTGTTCATTTCCGATACAATTGAGTTATGGATTGTAGAACATACTGGAAGATCCGGCTTCGACACTGCCAAAGCCACTGATAGTACAATTCAATCCAGCTGGGTATTCGATGTTCTCATAAGGTAGACAGATCGGCATGACGTTACGACCTAATGGTATACCTCTTCCCTTTAGCAATACCACAGCAATGTCATTGTTATATTTGTGACCCTTACGGAAATCCTCATGGATGTAGTAATCCTCGATATTAGCCTCGGATTCAGTTCCCTCATCAACCTATTTGGAATTAGTAAATTTTAATTGTAATTCCACGTGCCGTCCGTATGACCTTTACCTTTCTTAAATAATTTTGATGTACCTGAATTTGTGATAAGAAATAGGAATGGACTTTTATCGTCTGCATCTAGTTTTATCTTTAGACATTTTTGACGGTTATAGATTATTATGTCTGGGGAAAGACTACCCGGAATTACAGGAACTGGGTAACGATAAAAATAATGTATTGCAATTGATTCGCAATCAACAAATAATGTGCCTTTCCATCAAATGTCAGGTGACTCATCGCAGGAAATAAACGATATTTGTTGGTACCAGATATAGTTATAAAAATTTTCTTGTAACCGCTTGAAGTTGTTCAAATCTTCCTATTGTTATGCAACAAAGTATGTTTCTGAAAGAAATCTTGAACGATTGTTAAAACACACGTGCATTATCGCTTTAGCTTATCATTTTGTCCAGTTAATTTCCATACTAAAATTTTGAATTAATGTACGAATAATTTATTAAATAGAAATAAAAAGTTACGAGGTGCAAATAAAGAACATACTACCATTTTGCAAATATTTTATTATTATTTATATTACATATTTATCATAATATGATTATAAAACGTTTAAAAAATGTAACTTTCACGTTTTTAATTTACTCATATGTTCTAATATTTCTTTGAGAAGTTGATCATCTATTTTCTTTTTCGTGTCATCTATTTCCTTTTTCTTCTCGTCAATAATATCTTTGAGACCTTCTTTCTTCTTTTCCTTGCTCTCTTCTGACTTTTTCTGGTACAAAAAATTAAGAAACCAATATATCCACATTATATTCTAATTGAGATTATTTCTTTTTTAACTTATGATGATGAATAACACAAATTTACTTACGCTATCATCGCACTTGTGAGGTTTTTTATGAGCCTTGGGTTTATAATCACACTTGACATTATTGGGCCAGTCGCAGACGCCTTTTTTAGGGTTGAAAAGCGTTCCAGGCCCGCATTGTTGTACGTGTGGTTTGCCGTTCCAGCAGTTAACGTATGAGCCGCAATCCGGTGGATAGCGATACTGACCAGTCGAGTGGCTGCTAGGACAACGGGGTCCAGAAGGTGGGTAAGGTTTACCGTCAGGTTTCTTTAATAAAAATGAAATTTAGTTTGAAAAATATGATTAATATCGCAATGGCAAATGTCGTTTCTTGGTATCTCACCGGGGGGGATTGATGCTGGTGTCGGTTATAGTTTGTATTATAACCGCCGTTGTTACCGAAGTTAGGGGGGTAAGCAGTTACTATCCCATAGATGCTCATCAAAGCAATTAATGAAAGAAAGCTTGTCATCTTCGGATTAAAAAATTTTATTAACGTGGAATTACACTGATTTTGTAAGTTAATTATTAAAAGTACTTACCTTAACAAGCTACTTCTTAACTCTGCAGAAATGTTTAAAAAGCACAATTTTTTGTTTCATCACAGTATTCACGTTAGAATTGTTTAAACTTCTGACAAAAATTTAAATTTATCGATACCGTCATACCATTTTTTTTTATCTTTGCTTACATTATACTTTTTATAGCTTTCTTACACACTCACGAGCACTTACTTAATTCTACTTTTTTCTTTAAAAGTATTAAAGGGAGTAGTTTAAAAGAGATTTATTAATTGTTTAATACTAATGAATTTGATGAGTAGTCTTTCCTTAGGCCATAATAATTTTTTTAAAATTTAATTATTTTGTATATTTTTTAGGTAGGAATTAGAAATATTTTTATTTTTTAATAAAATAACTCACCTCAGTATTGTAATCTCCTGCGCGCACGAAGTAGGTGCCCTTGTTATATCCTTCGAGGCAGTGTGCCGCTGTTAAAACGTGAAGCGGCGAGAGAATAACAGCTCCGCACCAATGGCTCGATCTGCTGTGTCCTCTTACTCGTATACTTGCCTTTGTTTACAATCATTTTATTTTATTCAGTTTGTTTTTGTTAAAAATATTACTAATATCGATACATCACAGAATTTCTATTAAAATATTAGTCACTTGTACTAAGGGATCAACTGCAGGATTAATACTAAAAAATATATGAATACTAAAAAATATTTTAAAAATTCATACGCTTACATAAATATTAATCAGCGTAAATGCTTGAATACGTTTAGCAAACATAATTTTCACGTCGCTTTTGAAACTTTGTTGCTGCTCAAGCTGTGGCTTATTCATCAGTGGTCAACTTAGGCAGGTTTCAGATTTTATAAATGCATCACGTATTTATAGTGTAAATAAAATAAAAGAAAATAATAAGAAAAAATCAGGTGATTAATCATCTTAATTTTCACCTGAATATTCACCAGTTTTTTTTAAGTGATTAATCAATTAATGTTCCATCTGAATTTTTCACCTGATTAATCATATGATTTTTATGTGACTTTTATTTTTGTTGTTTAAATAAAGATTTATATAAAAATCAGAGATTAATCGGTCAAGAATCAGGTGGAGACAAAAACAAAATGAACATTCAAATGAGAAATCAGTAGATTAACCACCTGATATTTTTTCGATGGAACAATTTTATTTTCTGACTACGTAAAAGTTGTTTAAAAAACTTTAAAGATGAAGAAAAATAATATGCATGTTAATCGATGATTCATGTAAAAATCAGACGAACAATCAAATGAAAAATCAGGTAAAAATTCAGATAGAAAAATTAGCTGATTAATCATTTCGAAAAATCAGTTGAATATTCAGGTTGAAATTGAGAATATTAATAGCCTGATTTTTTCAGCTAAGAAAAAATAAATAAAAAAGTAAAAGAGGATCCACGAACACATAAATAAATTTCGGAAAGGTAAAAACTTTGCAGATGAAAAAAAAAACTTGAAAATACAACGCATAAAAGAAATCTAATAACAGGGAAAGGATCTAGCAGGAGGTCCAGTAATATAAGTCAAGGTGCAATCAGACAGCCAGCAAAACGATATTAGTGCATGTACCTGCCAGGGATAAGATCCACGAGGTGCGATCGAGCTGCGCACCACTCGCTCAAACATGAGGTCATCGTCCTCGTTGAAGTCCTCAGGTCGCTTCCCACACTCGGTAGGTAACAAATCGTTGACGTCGAAGTCCGGTAAGGCGCGCGGCTCTCCCACATAGCTGTTCTGTTCGTCACACACAAATAAGGAACTGATGCTTTTCGTTTTCTATGGTCTCTTATATAGTCAACAGTTGTTAGTAGTTAAAGTTTAATGTGTCTTCTGATTCGTAAATTTTGACATATTAATTTTTTTTCATAGCGAAATATATATTATAAAAGTAAATGAACTCATTTGTTATTATGATAACTCAAAGTTTAATTGAAAAAACTACTGATGAACGAATTGAATAAAAAATATAATTTTAATTAAATTATACAGAGTGTTCAAAAAGAAACGGACCCATCCATCTCAGAATCTAAGCGTTATAGGAAAAAATGATGACCTTCAAATGATCGTCAATGTCAATGTCAAGGTCACGTTTGAAATCACAGATAAATATAGCTTTGCTCATCCAAACACTTTTGTAGAGATAATTTTCCCTATAACGCTTAGATTCTGAGGCATGAAGGGTCCGTTTCTTTTTGAACCCTCTGTATAACTATTTCAAGATGAAAAAACTTAAAATAAAAATAAAATATTCATGTTGAAAATATAATTCCTAAACGCTGCACAAAAACAAAAATAAAACTTCTATACCTTATTAAATTACATTTATTAATCTAAGAAATTATACAAATATACATTAAAATTAGTCAACTATAGATATAGACAACACAAACAAACATATGGCACATTGATATATGGCAACAACACATTTGTAGAATGAGTACTAAACTGTTTTCAATTTACTCGTTCTAGTCTTAAAAAGTTTTTTTTTTTTCAAACATTTAGGCGATTCTTCAAGCGCGCATGTCTCGCACGAATTACCTCATACTCGGGGGGTATAGCTCCGGCGGTGCACACCACACCAACGTCCTCGTTGTGATCGCAATTGTGTCTGCCCCAGTGATCGTGTTCGCAGCGGTAGAGTTGCGTCTCGTTGCCGTAACAGAAGACCTGTGAATTAAAATGCAAGAACGTGAAATTAATTATTAACATTAAGTATTTATGTAGCTTTCGTGTGACAATTCGTACCTCGTCTAACCAGATGGGACCATCGCCAGGACCGAAATAACCGTTTTTCTTCACCATCGCTGGTCCACCGTATCCCAAAGATCGACAGATTACTTGGGCAGTGTTGTTAGAGAAGTCGTCATCACAGACGGTTCCCCAAATTCCGTGATGACGAATCTCAACTCTGCCTTCCATCGGACTGCTACCATTGGCTAAACGCAGCTCGAATGGAGCCTGAGTGAGAAATACAGTTAAATTTATTATTATAATGAACATTTAAGAAATCAAATGAGTAGAAAGTTAACTTACGTCACAGTGTACAGGACTTTCGTCAGATCCGTCAGGACAATCTGAAACCTCGTCACAGATGAAAGGGGTTGGGATACATACTGATGAATTGTCACACTTCCATTGACCTTCTTGACACTTATCGATATCCGTTTTGCAAATGATACCAACTGCTTCTTCCGGTTCGCAATTATGTTTTCCCCATCTACGTACAACAGACAAAAAAAAAATTCATTAAAATTTTTGGTCACAATCGATGGAATTAAATTTGTTCAAAATTTACCCTTCGAAATCGCACTCTCTGATAGTGCTCTCATTTCCTTTACACCTCAATTGATCTACCATGAATGCATCTGGAGGATCCATATTGCCATAAAATCCACCTGGTCGGACTTCGAGTGCCCCCAGTTTGAAACCAAGTTCTCGACAAACAACAGTAGCATCGACCATGTCGAAACTATCGTCGCACACTTGTCCCCATTTTCCCAAAACTTTTTAACAATGCAAATGATGTAATATGTTAATAAAAATATATTTTAATTTTCTGCAAAATTCCTTTATTTTAAATGTGATTCTTACTTTTGACTTCGACTCTTCCCTCATGACTAGCATTGGCACCAGATAAACGAATCGAGTAGCCAAGATTTGCTACAGTGCACACTTTTTCGTCAGATCGATCAAAGCAATCGTTCTTGCCATCACACACTTTTGTACGATTGATGCATTTTTGATTGGCGCAGACGAACATATCATCGCAGTCGATCGTATGGTCCTTCATCTCATAATAATCATGATCCTTGCTCTCGACTAAAGCCCCCGTCATGCCGACATTGCTATCAGATAAGTAGCACACATTGCCTTCAGCCCTGAAATTAAAAGTTTTTTTTTTGTTATTACCGTTTTTATAAACAAAAAATCATGAATTAAAAAATACAACGTACTGATGAGTAAAGGAACGACAAGTGAAGTCAGCTTCTTTACAACGCAAAGCACAAGTTTTCGCTGCAGTATTAAGCCATTTTTCGACCTCGAATCCGTCTAGCTTATGTCTTGGAATTTTCTTGAAAAAATTCATGTGCGATGCGCATTGTCTCTCGTCTGCACCGTTTGTACAATCCTAATAATGGTTTTGTTAAATTTTAATTTAATTATACCGTAGTTTGTAATCACTTACTAAAACTTTGACTATTTACCTCATCTCCATCGCATACCCAAGGTGAGGGTATGCATTCACCAGGTAAACATTCAAAGTGTTTTGGCCTACATGTACCCGTAAATTGCGATTTCTTAGATACTAAAATAAAATAAATACATGAAAAAATCTTCAATCAAAATTTTGTTATTTAACTTTGTTTTAATACTTACACATTTTTCCACAATAAGGAATATCACAATACTCGTATTCGCCTCGAGGACCAGTGAAACACCAGGGCCTTGATTCTTTATTAGGGTTGGGATTTCGGCAGAAGTTGTGGGGTCTTAATTTTTCTCTGGCTTCTTTGTTCGGCACCTAATAGTATAAGAATAAATCTTTTTACAAAAACCGTTTGTAGGTAATTTTAGTGAAAAATTAATATGCCATTGTATGACTTTTACTAACTTTAGTTATGAGTGAACGTGTAACTGATGAGTCAGACCAAGACAAACACTCCCGTCCCGTGGCACTGAAACTTGCGTTTCCGTAATATTGATTACCATTTCCATACACGCATCCTATAAACAAAAATATATTTTTACTTACTATTTAGTAAATTCATTAAAAATAGAAAGAATACTATATTATATAATGTTTTACCGATGTCATCATAAGGTCTTTCGCAAATGTAAGAATGGCCTTTGTTCGAATTAGCACAATCTTCGACGTCCCAGAAAAAGTAATCAGCTTTGCAGTGATTATCAGGACGATCATGGCATGGGAATTTCCTCTTCATTACAATGCAAACTGGACGAGTACCAGCAAATGGGGCCGATTTCTTATCTCCCATCCATCCAGGCCACCACTTAGTAAACCTAAGTTTTATAGTATTATAAATATTATTTTCACCTGATTTATTAATATTTTCTTAAGAAGCCAAGTTAAATCATTCATACTTGAATTTAGCCATATGGGCATCCTCCCACATCCATATTGTTCTGTTCAACATGGTGAAACCCATGCCTGCTGTCATGATCGAATCTGCTTGTGGTTTATTTTGGATCAGAATTTCAGAGATAAAATTATTTTCTGACTGGTCAATAATGTCAATCAATCGTGACCCCCGACGTTGACAGTAATCGTGAGCTTCGGCATGATTGAGAGCCTGAGTTGGTTCAGCGAAATGATAACACTTCCCATCATGCGGCAGCTCATCCTTGCGACAATGGGCCACACGATGTGGCAAACAGCGAACTGCTACTGCGTCTCGTTCTACTTGACACTGTGGTTTGTGCTCAAATCTGTGAAGAAAACTCATGATAAAATATTGGTATGATATAGACAGACTAATTTTAATCGAACAGTTGTTTAATATTAGTTAAAAAGTATGAAATACGTACTTGCAAGACTGAATTTTATTCTCATTACCCTGACATGTGATTTTACTAGCCGCAATCCATTTCGGTACTTGAGCAGTTATTGGTCGACCTTGCCAAGCCATAGCTGCACCTCTAAACAGATCATTTTTTTAGTTTTATGAAATGAATAACTGAATAAGCAGTATATTTTTTACGTGTATGATCTATTTTTATACCTTCTATATCCAAGTTGTTTGCAAACTACATTAGCTTCCTTTAGAGTCCATTCTTCTTTGGCATCGCAAACTACACCCCAACCAGGTCGAGCTCCTTGAACTTCTAAGAATCCTTCAGATGGATTAGAGCCTCCTCGCAAACGAATGATCTGTTAAAAATGTTGTAATTATCATTTTGTAATTATGAGGAATATAAAATTGACTATTCATAAAAATATAGTAAGCTACTTACTTGACCAGATAATGGAGTAATTTGACCTAGTTTAAATGTATCAACTACTAAAGACGATGACTTTTCAGTAATATTATAATAAACTGGAAACGGTGGTTCTTCTGGAAAAATCATTATAATTTAAAGTATTTTCACTCATAAATAAAAAGTATAATAAAATGAAGACATTTCAATCCAGTATAAGTAAATTGATGCATGAAGTAAGAGAGTAAAATGTGCGGAAGCCTTTTATTTTATTAAGCCGCAGTCAAGCATAGATCTTACCTCACAGACATATATTTTCTATAGCTCCTTTAAAATATAATCAATATAATTTTTAAATATAAAGCTAGTATTTATCATTATAAAAATTACCATCTATAAAAGGTGCTAATTCAACATCTGAAAGATAACTTGGCTTTTTCTTTCCGACTCTCATAACGACTGACTTATCGTCTCTAGGATTTGTCTTTTCTTTATTTGGAAAAACTAATTGAGGTTTCCATGGCTTGTTTCCATCTGATGTTTCAACCTCAACAGTGAAATCATCTTCTGTTGATTGTTCTCGCGAATCGGCATAGTCTTTAAATTTCTTTTCAGTTCTATCATTCCAAGTAGATTTATGAACATTTATAGGCAACGATGAATTCCAGTCTTCCTCAAGTTCAATAGAGACCGATGGTATACTGGCATCCAATGTTGGATTACGAACGTAAATGAATTCTTTATTTCTTTCGTCTGAATCGATAACTTCTGGACTCTCTGGTTTTGATTTCCCAACTTGAGTACTTGTTGTCTACAAGTTTTTTAATTTATTATACGAAATTAATAATTTAATTAATATTTAAATCCAATAATTACCATTGTAATATTCAAAACACTAGGATAATGTACGTTGGGTTTGGGTGTAGTAAGTTTATGCGATGGTATAGCCATTACATGGTGGGATTCGCTAGGAAAAAGATTCTCCGAATTAGAAGAGTTTTGTTGTCTCGTTCTTGAATGACCTTGGTTGATGACGGGGCCCTGCGTTATAACATGTGCTCTTGTTCCATTCACATTTACGTATACTCTTGCTGGTCGAACGTTTTTCGTGCCATTGTACGTTTGATTTTGACCTACAAATAATTTTTAAGTATTTACAAATTTCAGAGCAAACTGATGTACTATTACTGAAATTGAGGTAGATTACCTGTAACAGATGCGTTTTCAAATTGGTACGGAGTACCTGTCCACGGTCCATTATTTGAATTATATATATTTGGATTCGCAGCTCTATCATATGGTTGTTCATTATTCGGCACTACATTAGGACCTAAACATTCAGTTACCAGTGCAAATAATTGTAATTAATCATCACGACGTGTAAAATAATTAAATTCCCACCTTTGTGCATTTAAAGGAGTACCCAATTTCATTCCAGATTGTGATTGTAACTTCCAATGATGTCAATTACAAACTTATAATCACACGTGACTAAATATTTTCCATGTTTAAATAGACAAAACAGTCGTTATGTGTGTTTTACTATCATGCAAGATGCACCTCTCTTTGCGGCAATGCTAAAGCTGTAAGTATATCACGATGCAAAAGCAGTGCAGTTTTCTTCATGCATCATTTTGAAATGTAAATGTAATTTACTAAGTAAAATGTTATCGTATACACAATGCAAAAGAGATACATTTTCTTCATGCGATTTTTAACATCAACATATAATATATAATTATGCCATATCTCTAATTTAACTTTCATGTTATATAAAAAATTTATCAAAATAAACTCTGGCCACAGTTTAATAAACAATATGCCTATTATTAAATTAATCACTATGTACACATTTAATGTTGAAACAATTTCAATAATTTATTAAAAATATTAAATTATATGCATTGTAAATATTTACATGGCATTTAAGAAAATGTATAAAAATAATCCCCTAGATAAGAGAGCAAGCAAAAATATATTAAAGAAAACAAACCTTCAGTAGGGCGTCGAGCTGGATAACTTGGCCTCTGTTCGAAACCGGGTCCTAAACCTCTCCAGGTACTTGGTTGGAAAGAGCTAGATACTGGCTGAATAGTTTCCGGTGAATTCCATCTTCCGTAATCACTTCCCTTATCAGCTCTACTATAATTTCTCCTATCACTTGAAGGTGTCAAAGGTCCGCCATAGTGGGAATCAGGAAGAGGAGGTTGAAGACCACTGCTTGGTTTTTCAACCCACGCATGTCCCTGATTCAATCCGCTATCCGAAGTATTTTCTTCCTCGCTCGAAGTATCAGCCACTCTAGGATAACTATTTGGTGGTTGAGGTTGATTTTGATTGGATCCCTGAGGGCTGTGGTTGTAAGGATAACCATGACCGTTGAAATTGTAACCTGGTTGCTGCACGCCTAAAACCAGACATATTGATATAAACCGCCATATAATAATCAACTAATATTTTGTTTTTTTTGATAGCGTTATATGAATGAGCATAAAATTTTATAGAAAAAGCTACTTTACCTGGTTCATAGCCATGATGAGGGTATTGCCCTTGACCAGATTCTTGATCAGGTTGAGGGAAATTAGGTTGATTATGAAGATGGTGATGATAATGAGGAAACTCCTGACTATTTGGATTGTAATGGGGGAATTGTCCAGATTGTGAATTTTCGTTTTGAGAATGATGTTGATGGTGGCCATTATGCTGAGCATGATGATGGCCATGATTATGAGTATGATCATGTTCCAGCGGACCTTGTGGTCTTTGTTGATCATGCGGTGATCCCTGAGGCTGTATACCACTGGCGGCTCCATAGTACTCGTTTTGTCCTCCATTCCAAGATCCTGAATTGCCCTGTTGATGATGTCCTTGCTGGTTGTGTTCTTGCTGATTGTCCCAAGAACCGTCTTGATTTGGGTTATGATGATATCCGTGCTGATTTGTTGATGGACCAGACGTTCCAGAATTGTGATGGCCATAACCCTGTTGATTCGTTGATGAGCCACCTTGATTCTGACCTTGGTATCCTTGAGGATTCCAATTTTGATTGTTAGTTGGACCTGATTGATGGGATGTTGGTTCGCTACCATGATCCGGTTGTCCATAATTAGGAGGATTATGGGGTAATCCTGTTGAATGTACATTTGGTCTGCTTTCGTATCCAGATTGATCGTAACCTGGATAATTCGCTGGCTGTTGAGTAGGTGAAGGATTTTCTAAAATATAAATTTACGATAGCTTAGTTAGTTATATCATTAACGGTTTTTAAAAAAATTCAGTTAATTAATTATTAATTCACTGTCATAAACCATAATACGTAAGCAATTGAATGTATTTATTTTTCGAGAACACGTAGTTCTTATTAATAAACTCGTTAATTCTTGACGATAGATGAATGTTTATTATTTAAGCAAAATTATATTTTAATATTTATATATATTAAACTTTCTTTATAGCACTGCGTGACCTAAGCCCGCACTTTTAGGTCACGCCTATCTGTGACCTAAGTAGTCTATTATTGCACCGCGTTTATCACACTCGCTGCGCTCGTGCGCTAACCTCGCGGTGCAATAATGGCCTGCTCGGTCACG
>JAYJLV010074572.1:0-15163 GCA_036873485.1 Torymus texanus
ACCGTTCTCCTTTCTTCTGTATATGTATATACATATATATATATATATATATATATATACACACACACACACACACACACACACACTATATACTCTCTTGAAAATAAATCCCCCAAATGGAGCGCTGAAAACGCGTCCAATTACGCGCGAGTCCGGCACATTAACCCAATTTTTCGCTCATTGCGCGACCGCGATAAAGGACACATACTGTACCGGCAACGTGCAAAAGTGTATTATGTATATGTATGTATGTATATGTATATATATGTATACACACGTTCGAAAAATGGATCAACGCGGAGGGTCCTGGAATTGAAAATTTTCGTGTACTTTTTGCCCCGTGATTTTTTTATTAAAGGTAAAAATCAAGGACTTGCGAAATGACAGTGCTGTAGTGTATATAGTGTAGTCTGCGCGAAATGGATAATTTATACGCTACGTATATGAGATTGGACATTTATGAAAATATAGGTCGTTATATTGAGTTCGGGTTTCTCGACAAGTGGTTGAGCAAGTTAATAAGAATATTTGCTGAAAGATTGTTGATGGAATAATTATTGAATTGAATGAAATGTAATTTCTTTATTTCAATGGTAGTAAATTGCTTTAATTAAGAGATCTATAAAATTTATTATTTGCTTGTCTTATATTTATGATCTAATCTATTTGTAGAGAGAGAGAGTGAATCGTACAATTTCTATAAATATTAATTTGAAACCTATCATGTGTAACAGAGTACGAGTATATGTGAAATTAAGTACAATTGCAGTACTGTAATATAATAAAGTTTTTTGTACATTAACATTTCTTTCATTTATTTATTTATTTATTTATCCAGAGTACATTTCAATAGAGTACATTACATTAGAGTAACCCTGCCGAGGAAAATATATTTCCTGTTTGCAGATCCGGAGTATATGGTTTCTTACAGACTAAAACAACATACTACTTCTTAAAACTATTGTATAAAACATCTTTATTTTCTTTATTAACATTATAATAATATTCATTTAAACAATAATAAGTATATATGTTATATGCATCTATCTAAGTTTCTGACTTGAGGTCCTATAACGTTTCATATTTATCATTATTAAATTATAATTGAAGAAATTGTTTGAGAAGTATAGGCACTATTTAATATATACGAAGACAAATATTGTGGTAAAAATTGGTATGTATATATGATTGCAAAAGTGAAACAAACACCCATAATCAAAAGATTCCCATACATAAATTTTATAGTAATTTTTACGATATTGTGAACATTACCACAAATTATGACAATTTTTCTCAAAATTGTAATCTATCCCACAATTAAAATCAGACATAATAATTATCACTACCACAGTTTTTTCCTCGTACCAAGTATACCAATCCAATAACCCATTTATCACTACATAAACCCACCATACACACAGCAATGCTACAAAGTATAGTTACTATTACACTACACCTCACCTCCTACGCCTCCTTTCATCACACCAAAAACACCAAACCCAATTCTCATTTCTCAACACACCAGAGCCCTTGGCAACTGCGCATCTCACCACACCACTATACCATACACACACACACACACACACATATACATACATGCACACGCACGCGTCCCATTGTTCCGCCTTCTTCCTCTTCCTTCATTATCCCATTCTCACCTCTATCTCCACCTCCCTCGCCCATCTCCCCTTTCTCTCTCTCTCTCTCTCTCTCTCTCGACACGCGCCTTCGATTAACGCGCAGCTCGTCTCGCGGCGAGCTAAATAAGCCGCGCGTCACGCGTCGGCCAATTTCGCCGAGGGACGACGTCGGCAGTGGCGGCGACTCAATTAAAACGCGGTACGAAAGCACGCGTCTCGTACCCCCTTCCCCTTTTCCTAGCCGCTCTAATTATCGGACTCGTGAGCGTACCTTCCCCTCTTCCGGAAAAATGCGCGGACTTAAGAAAATTACGTTCACTCGTGCGCGCGCGCGCACGCCTTTGTTTCGCAGTCGCGCGTGTGTATGTGTACGTGACTTTCATTAATTTCGCTGCCCTGCGCGCACGAGCGAGAAAGAGAAAGAGAGAGGGTTATATTCTCGGACTTTAACGCGTGCGTAAGCGCGTGCAAGCGCACCAAGAGCTTTGTTTATACGACCCAAACTCCCGCGTGTGATTGTGAAAAAAAAAAATTTAATCAAGCGTCTTTTTTTTGTTGCTGCTGCTGCTGTTGCTACTGTTGCTGCCACCTCGTGCATAAACGTACAGCTTCTACTTTATGTAATTATTATTGTACCTCTGCTCGTTGTGTATATGGTTGTTGTTGTTAATGTTTTAAATCGAAAGGATTCGATAAGTTTTCGATTCCAATTTTCGCGGAAGCGAGCGAGCGTTATGAATATAATTACGGAGCATTTAGTAGAGACAGAGAGTGAGAGAGAAAGAGAGAGAGAGAGAGCCATAGAACGTTCATTAAATTCCGAGTGTGTAAATAAGTGCGGGTATAGAGGGGAAAAGGGGGGATTTCGCAAATATTGAAACGCTATTTCGATAATGACTTCGAGCGAGCTTCGCGCTAGGCCGAGTTCACTCTCTTCCGTCTCTCTCTCTCTCTCTCTCTCTCTCTCTTTCATTCGCGTGAGGGAGAGAGAGAGAGAGAGAGGCGCGCGCAGAGAAACGTGAGTCACGTTAGTCAGGCGTATAATGAAACTGCGAATTAAAGATAGCGCTCTCGCGCGCCTTCAATTTCCTTCTTCATTACCCTCCTTTTAGTTTTTTGCGTATCTCTCTCTCTCTCTCTCTCTCTCTCTCTCTCTCTTTCTCCCTTTCTCTCTCTCTCTCTCTCTCTCTCTCTCTCTCTCTCTCCTTCTTGTTCCACTTCTTCTTCTTCTTCTTTGCCGCTCGCAAAATAAATTTTTATTGCAGTTAAAGCTGCTGCCGTGATTGACCTGTGGCTCGAGCACACACACTTTCTCACCACCTCTCTCTCTCCCTCTCTCTCTCTCTCTCCTGTTTCGGCAGCCGCACCATATATATACTATATACCGTACAGTACCTCCTCTCCTTTTACTCCCAACCCCTTAGTAAGCGTCTTACCAGCGCGCGGCCGCGAGGCGTCGCGCTCTCGCGCGCGATCGAGTAACAATCCGTATTAATGAAATTCCTGCTAAGACGGCCGCCGCAATCGTAGTGCACTCTCCCGCTCGCTCGGGTTATTAATGGAATACCTGATCGCACGGTACATATATATATATCACAGCGTACTGCAGCTTTGCGATTCGTCGTCCCCGGGCGCGAGTTTTCATGCGCATTTTAGTCAGCAGGACGCGCGCGCGTTCGATCCCCGATTGCTCCTCAATTATGCCGCGCAAGCTTTTTAATTGCATCTGTATTTTCGGGTACAGCCCAGTCGTGTTTTTCGTGACTCGCGAATGTTTTTTATATATATATATATATAACAGTAGAGGGGATTTCGATATCGGTGTATAAGCGGGAAGTGTACGCGCGCGTTCGAAGCATTAGTGTAACTCTGGCCGAAAATAGCCGATGGGAAACATTTTTCGTATATCGCAGCCCGCACATGTCGACCGCGCAGTGTAAAATTAATTGTTTTTATCGATTTCCACGCGATGTGTTGTTCTTTTTTTTTCCTCGTCCTCGCGGCCGATTCCACCTCTGTACTGTACTATCGCATCCAAAATCGAAATACATACAAGCTCATGTGTATATATATATATATATATATATATATAGTGTGCGTGTTACATACATATCTCATCTCTATTTCGTATCCGCCTATTCATCTTCCGGAAATAGATATTCGTATTATTGAAACTATGCGCGCCGCGCTCGCGTTTGTTATTGCCAGTTTGGTTTCTGCATTATGGATATAGGCCGCTAAGCCGTGCAAACGACTGTATTTCCCTTCACACCCCCTGTGGCCTGCAGAAACGAAAATATTCAACCCGACATCCACGAGTGGAGGTTTCGATAATTTTCTAAATACTAAATTACAGGGAACAACGGTCGCATGGTTTGGATTTAAATAGAGGTAATCTAACTTATATACGCTCGCAGTATTAAATTAATGTAAATTACAGATAAAAGCGTTTGTACCTGGCAGCCTCGGAGGACGTTTCTTCAGTCCCCACGGGTTCCTCTCTCTCTGTCTCTCTCTCTCTTTCTCTGTCTTTGTTACATCAAGAGTTAAATCGAAAAGCTTTATCATTTCGTGTCCGAGTGTGCGGGTACGAATTCGCGAGGCGGCAGAATTGTTCGCTTATGCGAAAGGCAGCCAGACAGGTATAGGCATATATACGTATGTGTATATTATATATCTATATACATATACTCGTACGACAGTGAGGACGAGGCACGCTCTAGCGTTAACGCTAAACGACCGTCGCGTTTGCGTATGTATGTATATGTATATATCTGTATAATATACATATATGCACTCGCGCATCTGCCGCGCGCACGCGGCCTGGCTAAAGCGCTTTCATGCAGACGAGCAAGCGCGCTTATTAAGTTAGAGCGCCGCTGGAGATTCCAGAGCGTCAGGGCGAGTGTGCACGCGCGCAAAATAGAGAGAGAGAGAGAGAGAGAGATACGTACGAATTACGAAGCACACCGACGCCGCCGCCGCCGCCGGCCTTAGAAGGCCGCGGCGGCGGTGGCGGCCAGTCGGCCAGCGTTAAAGTAATAACAGCGAGTGACGTACGTGACACCGGTGCACGGGACATTTTTTCGATACATGCGCTCTTTCTCTTTCTCTCTCTCTCTCTCTCTCACTCTCTCTCTCTCTCTCGGGGTGTGTATATACACAGAGAGACCGCCCGCTGGCGACGGAGCTGTGTTTTTTTTCTTCTTTATCGTTTTTTTTTCTTTTTATACCGCTGTCGTCGTGCAACCGCTCTCTCGGTTTTTCGCCTCCCTTGCGCGCGTACTTTTTAGTTTTCTTGGGCGCGCGGAGTAGCACGGGAAAAATTCATTAACGCGCGGGGGAAAGGGAAGAGGGAAGAAGGTCGCCTATCGCTGTCTACTGGCCGAGGTAAAAGATGTATGTGTGTGTGTGTATATACGTGTATTAATATAAAGCGACATCGGCGAGCGTGTCGGTTATTAGCGCTATATACGTATATATACGCAGCGCCGGTATTTCTATCCGTATTGTGCGTTGTCGAATACCGTTCTCTCGTAAAGCTTTGTTTTGATCTGTTGTTATTATGATGGGTGACGCAATATATATACAAGCATGTATACGTGTGTGTATATAGATGATGAGATTTTTTCCAGAGATCATCTTGTCGAGGGGCTGCGCACTCAAAGAAATTAGTTAAAAAATCAATGTAAAAGTCTCGGAATAGTCTATAGTATTCTTAGGAAGTCGTTAGAAGTCTTTGGAAGTCTTTGGAAGTCTTTGGAAGTCGCAGAAGTTTTTAGAAATCTCAGAAGTCTTTGAAAGTCTCTGGAAGTCTTACCAAAAATCTCGTTCTCTAACGACCAGGTAAAATTTTTACAGACTTCCAAAGACTACCAAGGTTTCTAAACACTTCTATAAATTTTCTTCGAGCTTCCACGGTTACTTAAAGGATTTCAATACCATAACTTAATTTTTTAAAATAAATAGTAATAGTTAATTATATTGATTAAATATATCATAATAAAAGAATATGTATATACACACATATATATATATACACTTACTGTAGTAAGTAAAGAATCCTTCAAATCGCCTTCGACACGGACGACAATTATATACGATCTGAGATATTCTTTACTTTTACTCCCTATAGGTGCATAATCTACTATTTTGTTATATCATCTTAAATTTATTTAAATTTATTTAAATTTGTAGATATCTTTTAAATTTAATCTCAGTTTTGAAAATCTTGCGGAAAGTTTACAAGATTTTTGGCAAATTTTTTAGAAGTTTCCGAAATCTTGTAGAAGACTCGGAAGTCTTTTAGAAGTCTTGGAAGTCTTTCAGAAGTCCTGGAAGTCTTTTAGAAATCTCGGAAGTCTTTTAGAAGTCTTGGAAGTCTTTTAGGAATCTCGAAAGTCTTCGACACTACAATACAATTATGTGACTACTATAGTCTTTGGCAATCTTATGGTAGTCTTTAGAAGTCTCTGGAAATCTCCTGGAAGTCATTGCGTGACTTCCCGAGTGAGTAGCCCCTCGCATCTGGTTTAGAAGCGTAAAAATCGAAAAGTAATCGCGTCGAATTGGAACGTGATCTTCTTCAATGAAGAGTACTACTCATATTACGTACATAATGCAAGGGATAATCGTTCCGACGCAATCGTCGGCTGAGTAATCGATCAATTAAAAGGGGTCAAGATTGCTTGAAACATGATTCTAATTCAATAAAGATAAATCAATGCTCTATCTCGTTATCCCTTGACCATATTCCATTTCATTTTATTCAATTCGATGTTTATAACAGAAAATTTACGTATACTTGTCCGCGCACATACATATACAAACAGCGGCGGATTCCCTTATCTTGGAAAAAGCTCGGCAAAATGAAACTGCGCAAGTTTTTCGGTCCAGCGCCGCGGGGAAACGAGAAGATCAAAAACAGTTTCGCAATAGCTTCGTCTTCCAAAACGACAGTTCAAATGGCATAAGCACCGGAGGGACGGGGGGGGGGAGAGCGCGGTAAGTATATAAGCGCGAGTGCTTCAAGTTAGAGTGCCATATAAATCTGCGATATCGCGCGAGAGCTGCTGCTGGTACTTTCCAGGATCGAAAACTTGGAGCTCTCCCGCGAAAAAATTCACTGCCCTGGTTCCTGACTCGTCTATATATGTATATGTGTATAAGTAACTGGCGCGTGGAGAGACTGCAATTAACGATTAATGGATTATATCAGTATAGAGATTTGGCATGAGCTTTTGTGTGTTTGGAAATCGGCTTCGGAATCGTTTTGCAGAAGAGTTTAATGAAATGCTGCATAATTGATTGCATTAATAATGAGGTATTAGGATAATTTTATGTTGGCGGTTTAAATGCATTTGAAATCTGCATTTATATAGTTTTAACGAAATCCTATATGAAGCAAAATGCCTCGCTGAATAAAATTGGTCTGATGCTATAAGCGCGTATACTATATTGATTGTTATTATAATGGCAGTCAAAAATGAAATGATTTTAAACAGTGTGAGTAAGCACAAAACATTATCGTTCTATTGGCGAGTTGACTTTTACGAGTAAATTATGCAAAAGGATGTCATCTTCGCGTCGACTGATTTATTAATAATTGTCGATGAAAACAACGAGAATAAACAGATACAAGTGGTTTGAAAAATTACACAAGGGGATTGGAAGTTACAGAGGTAAATGAAACAGTCGTTTGCGGTTACAAGAAAAGTTAACGGAATAAGAAAAATATTTCACCCAGAGAAAGGGAGCTTCCCCCGTGTTTTCCCTCCTTCTAATGCGATTTTCTCCCCCTGAGAAATGTGAAACTATTAAAATCTGAGCATGACAGTCATATTTCTTTCTCCCCGCGGTTATTTAGGGTGGGTTCTCTTTTTTTTGAAAAAATGAATTAGTCACTTCAAAAAGATAAGAGAGTATTTTAAAGTAATTTAATATCGTGGCGCTTTAAGTCTGCGTACAAATGGCTCGCGTTTACTTATTCCATATTTTATACTTGAAATAAAATAAGCAAAACATTTGTATGAAAGATACTGTTTGTTTGTTTGTAGCCTGTATACATTTAGAAATCATCCCATTTTATTTAAAAAAAGAAAACCTCTCACAAATAATACTTATTCTTACTCCAGAAATAAAAATAATAATCATATATTTCACAAGAAATTGCAATTCGTTGTTAAAGTTACAACGATGATGTGATCTAGGGTCAAAAAGCTTTTTTCTATATTGATTCTGTGTGTGTGTACTAAATTTGAGAAAAATACAAAGCTACTTACGTATGATCTTTCAGCACAGTCTCGATTTTGTTCGTGGCGACCGACCAAATAAAGATCGAACCGTCGGAAGAGCCAACGGCGGCGTACTGGCCGTCCGGGCTGAAACAAGCTCTTGCCCAATCACATCCTACTTTGAAACCATCGGCGCTGTAAAAAAGACGATCAGAGAGGGGGAGGAAAATGATAAGATTCCTAATCTTTCAAGCTGATTTGATACATCTTTGATCAATAGATGGTTCTGTATCGGTTACAATGTATCAATAATTTATAAGGTTATATTTTAAAAGTAATAAGATATTTTTCAAAGTAGCAAAAATCAATGGACACATTAATTGAGATTTTGAGAGGGACCAGGAAATATCTAAGAAAATATTTTATTCATTATATCGAATTAGAAAACGTGCTTTACATTTTTAAAGTTACCGAGTCGATAATTCAAGCTTTGACAAACAGTGAAATCTCTTTGTACTGCTCGTAAAACAATTCTTATGATGAGCAAGCTGACAAAAATATAACGCCCGAGCGCGCTTGCTATCGTTTCCCGATGTTCGGTCGTAAAGGATAGAAATTCCGTTCTGGAATTTTTAATTAAACGCCTTTGAACACGATATTGTTTTTTCCCTCACGCGGCTGAACAGTATGATTGACGATCATCGTTTCCGATAAATCGACCAAGTCATATTGTTTCGCGAATCGTTCGCTTTCTCCCGCGTGCTCCTGTACAAACGGTCATGCTTCTGATACGATGTTGCTTAATTGGCGGATCGAAGCGTGAACATAAAAATTAATATCGCAATTGAAATTTTACGCGAGAAATACAGGTTTTATAATACCAGCGCGTAAAGCGTTATGCATCCAATAATTTCATAATTTTTCAATTAGCCTTTTAAATGATTGATTAAAACTAACTGAAATGTATATCAAGAGGAATATGATGACTCACCTAAATGAAACTACGATCATCTTCATTCGTAGGTCGAGAATTTTCAAGGTGTCATCTCTTGAACAACTCAGAAGATAATTGGCATCTGAAAACAAAAGAATTTCAATATAATATATGAGACGCATGCCAACTAGATTCAATAAAAAAAAAACCATTGGAATTCAATCAGTGTACCTCTCGATAAATCAAGCGAAGTGATTTTCCCCTGAAGAAGAATATCATTAGATCCACCGTCCGTTCTAGTATCCCAAAATCTTATCGTCTTGTCGAAGTGGCCGCTAATTATCGTCGAGCCCGAGCCATCGGACGTGACAAGGTCGTTGCAACTCGAGCCTGTGAATTTGGTTACAATACCTGCAATAAAATAAAACCAACCATATTATTGTTTGTCCCGAATATTTATGGTTCTTAAGCTAGGAAAAACTAATGATAAACCATAAAAGACGAGGGCAAGTGGGCCATTATCCATGAGGTCGCAGCGAGTTTGCCCGTGGGCGTGATTCAAGTATGTACGAGGAATTTCGGCCTCCCGGGACAACATCGAATGGAATTATTTTTATCGACGCGTTATGGATCTGACGAACAGCTTATTCGACGGGGTTTATATACACTTTTGCTACGCAATTTTCGACGTGTGTAACACACAACGTCGACCGTTACAATTTTAATAATCGCAATGATTCGCCAAGAATTCTGTATTTCGTAAATACATTCCACTGAAAGAATAATGTATTTATTCACATAAAACTTAAAATCATTCGCATAAAAGTAATAATAGAATAGTTAAACGTCTACTTTAAGCCTCGCCACTACGAGGAGATAACGTCAACATATGGCCACTCGTCATCTTCTGAATACCGTCACACCTCGTTCGCATACAAGAAAAATTATTCATAATTTAGCGAAACCTCACGCAGCATTCCACTTGGCCAATTGTTGTACGCGTGCATTCTCCGCGAAACTCTCTCTCTCTCTCTTCCTCCATTTTCCATGAAGGTCGTGCGCATGCGCTGCCGCCAAAGGCTCTCGGACGCATCCTTCTGCAACAGCAGCAGCAGCAGCCGCTCTTTGATCGGAGCCAGCGCATAACGCGGAGCCTAATTTAGCTTTAACTAAGAATGACAGTAGCGACGCCGCTTCGTGGAAAGCTCCCGGGAGTTCCGTGCAGCGCAAAGAGCCCGCGAGAGAAATAAAGGGCGAGAGAGAGAGAGAGAGAGAGCGAGAGGAGGGAAAGAATCAGGAGCTGAAGAGGAAGAGAAGAAGAAGAAGAAGAAGAAGACGCACGCGGAAATGCGACTGCAGTGCGCAGCGCGCGCAGGCCGTAAACCCGCTAAATTACGAGCTTTGCGCTTACAAACGCCCGTATTTTGCGCGATCGCGCGAGCGTTAGAGCGAAAGAGAGAGAGAGAGAGAGAGAGAGAGAGAGAGAGAGAGAGAGAGAGAGAGATGCCGGCCGATTTGCATTCTACTTCACTCTCTTCTCTCTTTTACTGTGTTTCTCCTCTATGTTTGTGTGTGTGTGTGTGTGTATGCGCGCCACTTCGTTAAATCAAAGCGTTTGCCTGGGACAGAGTCCGCGGATCGATCTGAAAAGCTCGCCGGAGAGGACGTTATTTTCGTCGCATTTGTTTTCCCCGCAGCGCAGCTCGGGGACGCTTCTTTCCCATCCTTGGCTATCTAATCTCTCTCTCTCTCTCTCTCTCTCTCTCTCTCTCTCTCTCTCGCGGCGCCGTTATTACGTATTATACACGTATGCACACGCGCGAGGTTTCCCCCCTCTAGAGATTTGCATGCGGTAGGGGCATAAAACTTGCTGTTTGTTATCGTCGCGTCGATGAAACAGTTGTCACTTAAATGCCCGGCTCTTACAGTGTATGTGTGTGTGTGTGTGTATGTGTGAGAGGGAAGTTTATTGCGGATTCGAAAAGTTCAGCGCGGGTTTTAGCGCGTCGGTCAAAGATAGCCGTAATACGGGGGGTTTTCAGTCGGGAAATCGAGCATGTTAGTTCCTGGCAAGTAATTTAATTGACCTAGATTCTAACTGTTTCTCAGCGAACCTTAACTTGTTCATGCTAGACTGTATTGATTTAATTCTAGTCAATTGTAATGGAGAGAATGAGAGAGAGAGAGAGGGAGCAGTTCATTTCCTCTCTATATAACATTTTTTTTTCATTCTCTTTATCCCTCTTTATTATTGTCAAATAACTGATTCGGCACATACTCGAATTCAGGACCAAGAGTGTGCCGCGTGCGTATTTTTGTACGCGCTTCGGGGGTGTATACAGGCGATACACATCGCGCTTATCTACCGAATAAACTTTACTCACCGTAGAAACTACCCATGAAAAACTCGTACGAGAATCCCGGTAGCATATACACGCTCGGTAGATGCGCGATTTTTCCAAGATTTTCCGATGAAAAAGTGTGTATCACGGGGAATCCGAGCAAGAGAAAACTCGCTCTATATATACCCTCAACCTCTCGCAGCGACGATTTTCGAAGTTCATTTGTTATACAGTGTTTTTATACGTTTTTTTTTTGGCATCTCTCATATAGCTTGTAAGCTACTATATACGTATATATAGACATATACAGACGTGCACGAGGTACTACATGTCGAGCACGTTCGTCCATG
Organism: Torymus texanus; assembly: GCA_036873485.1. Taxonomy (NCBI): domain Eukaryota; kingdom Metazoa; phylum Arthropoda; class Insecta; order Hymenoptera; family Torymidae; genus Torymus; species Torymus texanus. Next base: position 11,500 of record JAYJLV010074572.1, read on the forward strand.
AAATTTTCGTGAACTCTTTTATACTTTGCACGAAACTGTGTGCTTCAACCCTGTGCTGGGCGTAAAAAATATTTGCCAGAGTGCTTCCTACTACTGGGGCTGTTTTTTTACGAGCCTCCTTATATAATGACAAGCATTTTTTTGACCGTCAGAAAAATCGATACTTTACATCTGTATTTATATACCAGTGCAATGAAAATTTTAGAAGCTGCTACCACCATATACCCGTAATGCTTTCGCGCTCATTTCACGCGAAGAAATAATGTTCCTTTCCTTCGAGAAATTAAACGGAGTGCTGACTGTATATGGTATATTAAAAACGCCTGCATTCAACGCGCACACGCGACGTTGAATAGTATAGAAATTTAAAATGTATCCTTGCGCTTGATAAAATTACCCTACAATCAATTCAATTAGCGGCATATATCCCTCACCGACCCTATCATAATATTACACGGGATTTTGTTATTCCATGGGAAAATTGTCCTCTGGAGTCCCTCTTGCGCTCTCTCTCTCTCTCTCTGTCTCTCTCTCTCCCACTCTCCCAAGGGGTGATGGCTATGCCGATGAAACGGCTGTCACTTAGCCACGGTCGCGGGGTATATATATACGTCGCGCGCGTTCTCGGGAATTGGATGCGAAGGGCCAGCAACGGCGGCAGCGGCTGTCTCTCGACTGCTGCCGCAGGATCGATTTCTATTATTCACGCTGTACCGTTAGGAAATTCAATTGGTCCCGGGGTTACAAGACGCGCGCGCTCGCTTGCTATAGGGCATCTCTGCCGGGACTGTACGGGAAGAATACGCCGATTCTGCGCTCTGCGCGAGGCTGCACTGTATCTGGTAGTAAAAATTTTCATGAACGCCGCCTGGCCTCTAGGAAGAAGAGAGAGGATGAGGAAGAGAGGGAGGTTGGTATGTCTCGAGAGAGGGAGAGAGAGTGAGAGAGCGGCGAACGAAGAGCAGCGAGCGCGCGGACAAAGGAATGTCAACGGTTTACATCCCCGGTGCTTCAATTTCGTCGCACTATGGAAAGATAGAGCCGATAGGGCGACTCTGCGAAGGCAAGAGAGAGAGATAGAAAGAGGAACAGGGGATGGAGAAGGAACGCCGTTCCCATCTTTCTCACTGCGAGCGAAGGAGAACGCAGCGTGTGACGCGCGCGCAAAATTACGAACGGACGGTTATACTGCGGAGAGCGCTAAGGGCCTGCGCACGGACGAACGCGTGCAGTTGGCATAAAACAATAATTTTTATATTAAAGCACCGTGAACAAGTGAGTCTGCCTCTCTGACCCTCTTGTTATGCGCGTTCTCATACGATTTATCCTGATGCCTCGAGAATTTTAATTAAAAACATTTTTCACCTCGGACATTTTAGAACACGCGCATGTGTGGGTGTCTGCGCGTTCTCTCTCTCTCTCTTTTTTTTTTACGCGAGAGTTACGAAATTAGAGATTAAGCTTGCTCGTTAGAAGATTACGCGTGGTGGCGACCGCGGTTTAATTGAAGTTTTAGGACGCGACGGAATTGCGCGTGTGGCTAGCTCTATATTTCTTTGTATATAATTTAAAAAGACACCTTCAAGAATAATACTGCACTATACTTCTCGCGTCGCAAATACGGCGATCGAATTATGCTGTGCAAAAGGAACAAATGGGCACAGTAGCAGAGGTGGCAGTGGCAAACATTTTAATTAAAACCCGGCTAAAGAAAAGCGTCGCGCGCATGAACAAGGCCGTAAGGAATCCCGAACGAGTCAACTAGTTGATTGCTTTTTTCTGACGTCTTTCCTTTATTCTCTCACGTTCTCTCTCTCTCTTCTCTCGATCTATACCGTAGCCAGATATTATTAATGAAAATCTTGGAAAATTCCGTCATAATCAAATGCTCCCCTTGTCTGAGGACAAAGTTTTAAAGAAAAGATTCCAGACTTTGGAACTAAACTTGAAAAAGGATGAAGAAATCGTTCTGAAATTTACAGGGTAGTCGTATATAGTTCTATGTCTTGTAATCGTCTAGAAATATGAGGATGACTTGAAAGAAAATGCGGATATAGACATCGGTATCTCAGCGGATAAAGTCGTAAAAACAGTTCAGTTTTTTATCGATTCCTCCTCCATTTACGTACAAGATCTCACTCGTAATACTACGATTTTTCTGAAAATCTAAACGAAAATATTTAATAGCTTTTAATTTGGCAACTCTATTGTAATCGGTACAACAACAATTAGAACGTTTAATCGCGAAACGGTTAGACAGAGTGATGCTGTTAGCAATGAGTCGACATTCTCATGAGTAGTTATTTATACCGTCGTTTATTTACGAAATAAACTATTCAATGTACTTCGTAATAATAAAATATAAAACGAACTGCATAATTTGAAATTATTCAAATAGAAAAAAAGCCAAATAGAAGCAGTTTATGCATGGTTGGGGTCTAAATCATCTTAATAAGTATTTGTACGGCTTGTCATATTATTAAAAACACTTAAGTTGGTTTTTGTGAACCTGCATGGGACTAATTTGCGACGGGGCCTACAGTTTATAATGTTGAAATTCAATCCACCTGAACTTTGATGCTTAATAATACTTTTAAATAAATACAGTAGTGTACCTGTCAATTCGGCATAGGCTGGGCTTGAACTGGATATCTTCCAGTTACAAGACTAGCTCTCAACCACCTTAGCCATCTTCGCTCTGTTTATAGATTTATATTTAATTTAGTTTTGGGAAAATTTAAATATTATTTAATAAAAATTAAACTAGAGAAAACGGGCTTCCATTTACTTTCTATAAAATTGTATAAAATAAGTCGAGCAATGAAAATACAATGATCAACTTTTCAAATTTGCTGTTTTACTGCCTGCATATTTTGGTACACTTTCCTTACCCTAATTGATAGATTTACAAATTAGAAAATAATTCATATTTTGTTATTCTACAAAATGCCAACAAAGACTCGTTTTTTCTTATTTTATTCTTCTTTTGAAATAACATTTATAACTTATCCAGATTCAATTTTTCATAATATAAAGCCAAAAATGTCCGAATTTAAATTTTTGTAACTTTGAAAAAAATCCCTCTTTTCTAATTCTACAAAAAGCAAATGGAAGCTCGTTTTCTATAACATAATATTTATATAATATTTAAATTTTTCCAAAGTCGTTCCAAAAGCGTTCTTCTGCAGCATATTTCTGCATCCAAAACCATATTCAGATCTTCTCCTGATAAAACGGCCAATTTTTAATGCAGTAATTGTTTTAAAGTTAGCCTTATTACAAAAGATTGTAAATTTGATACTCTTAAAGGGAGTTCTACTGGGAAAAGAATTAATACACAGTTAATATTAAAATTTAGTGTACTATTATACATAAATTTGTTGCGATTTAATAGAGCGATCCAAATAAGTAAATGGCATGAAATGTACTGTAAGTTTGAAAACGCGAGAAAAACATGGTCAGATGCTGATTTGGAATTATCCATACTTACTACCAATGCAAACCACTGTAAAAAGGTAAATGAAACTAAGCTTATGTAGGCCAAACTAAGAGAAGTTTGAAAAAGAGAATTAATGAACATAAAAAAACTTTAGATAAAATACTTCCAATCCCTACTCACATAAAAAATTTTTCACATAGTTTTAATTTCGATAATGTTAAAATC
>JAYJLV010074593.1:0-15161 GCA_036873485.1 Torymus texanus
AAAAGAAGTAGAGAAATTGTGTTGTTAAAACGTACTTAAAGAATTATTGTTTTTGAAAACGTGTTGATTGTATTAAATAATATATAGAATCGAAAAAATTAAATAAAAAAAAATTTTGATTTTTTCAAATTTATAGCTGTAAGACCCCCTTAAGGAAGTATACGAGCCGCCGAAAAATACGCTAGAGAAGGGATGAGCGCTCGCTCTCTGTGTTAAAGCGTAGGGCTCTCCCCTCCCGGCTAAATTGTGACGTTTGGAAGGGATGTCGCCCCCGCATGACTGGCCCTTGCTTTTCACTCTCCTCAACATCAAAAACACTATAAAACAACGGAAAATCTAAAAATAAACGGATCTTCTAGTTTCCCGCCATCGCTGATACGATGAAAAAATTCAACAACGTTCACTACTCGAGACCGCAGTATCTACAAGGAGGAACATCGCCTTTAAAATAAGCGTTTTTCATTGTAATCATCAGATCATTCCCAGGTCTCGGTCTAATAAAAACTCTTAATAAAAGTGAATAACTAGTGCCTTAATATTCTTCTTTTTATCCACCTAAGCGAGAATTTCAGAAGTCGAAAACGGCTATCCTGGCTCAAGCTTTTTCCCTAAGGTCAGTCTTCTCTACCCAAAAAGCGAACCCTCCGAGTCGAAAACAGATTTTCAGAAGTCGTAAACGGCTATCCTGGCTTTGTTTAGTACTTAATCTCAGTCCCCTATCCTTTGCTTATTCACTCCTTTTATAAGACTTAGTTTCAGAAGTCGAAGACGGATATCCTGGCTTCATTCTTCCCTTTACACCCTTGTAGGCTGCATACAAAATGCTTTTTTCTTTTATTAAACTAGACATCAACCCTACCTCACCTCTTAATCCCATCGAACTATAAAGTAAAACTCCAGGAATCGAAAACGGCAATCCTGACTTTGTTGAGTTCAAAGTCTGGCCAAAAAGAGAGCATAGGATTATTAATTTAATCCTAATAACAAACTTTTGTGATTCTGACGTCACAATTGATGCCATATGAGAATTCTGAACAATTTTTAAATGATAATGTGATAAATGCATTTTTCTCGTTGTTGTCTTTTGTAGACAAAACAGATGGTTTTAACATCCTAATGTTCGATACCCATTTCATGGAAAGAATTAAAGTAAAAGGAAATGGCAGGTATGAAAAAAATAGCCAGTTTTGTTAAAATATTGGGCAAAAATGCATTCAGCAAGGAGTCCCGATTTGTGGATAATGTCCACTTAATGTAGATAATGTACATTGGACTCTATTGTTGTACTATTAAAAAAAATAATTTATTTACTACTTTGACTCCTTGCATGGACAACCTGACATGATGGTAATAAATGGTATATGCAACTTTATCAACTCTGGTTCAGACGTAGAAATAAAATGGAATGAATGATAATCCAACACAAATAGTTGAAACACCGTTGGAAGTAACTGCGGTGTTCATGTATGTGTTTGGGGCCACATTATAGCTTCGGGGTCGTACATAAAATTTTCGATGCACAAATGAATATTGTTAGAAAAGGAATAGCAGTAAGGTTATTTAAGAAAAAATTAGATCGAAAATCGGAAAAAAATTATTAAATCTAGAGATCTATTATATAGGTCGGAAATTTGAAAAACCCAACAATTTGTCTCAGTTATAAAAACAAATTACAAAACTTAAATATACAGATCACACAATATTAGGTTTTGATAATATTTTTTAACTATATGACTATCTAGATAAGAAATCAAGAAGATCATAAAAAAATTATTCACTTGCACATTCAATTACATTATCCGCATTTACAAATAAAAATACTTTCTTTTTTATATTATATACTAAATTTTTCCAGAGCTTAGTAATTTGATAAACAAGCAATATACCACAAAACAATCTCATTTGATTAACGTTCCTATCACTCATTCTGCAAAAAAAAATCATTCCCAAATTCAAAATCACAACAGCAGCTTAATTAGCTATATATCTACATACCTGCAAAATTTCGCAGTATAACGATTGTATAACTTCATCTTGCAATAACTAGGAGGTGTACTATCACCCTATTTTTAAGCACGACCGCTACTCTGGAGAGCCTTATATTTTTACTAGAGCGAAAATTGTTATACCTCAAAAATCAATAATTTATTGTACTAGTCAGATCCATGCGCGCTGCGCGCGCTTCACTTTTTTCATAGAATCGAAATCAACAAATATTTTAGACTTCATCACTGTACTTTTTATTAAAATTATCTTTCAGAAAGCATAATATATTATTCAAACTAAATAACAGAATTGAATTATAAATTTTGAGGTTAGGAAACAAATCGGAACAGCATTTATTTTGTAATTAAATTATTAGATACAAAATTGTAATCAATTGGGATATTGAATAATTTAATGATGATTTTATTGATTTACTCAAATGCACGTATAAATCATTTAATTAATTTCTATATCAAAATATTCATTTTATATAAGAGAACATTTTGAATTTTGACGGTATTCAGACCGGATATTGAACTATCAACCAATCGCAATGCTGCTTTAAATGCTTCACAACATTCTGTCATCTCTTTTTTAAGAGAGGATAAAAACCGTTTTCCACCAAAAATGAGTCCATTTTAAGTGTCCCCTATGATGTACCTACGTATCCCGGCCAAAATCATTTCGTTGCCAATATAGTTGCAACAGTATGAGTAATATATTGGCAATATATTGACCATACTTCCCATATTAGCGCAGTATATGGGCAATATGTGCCTCTGGGGCTTAAGCCGAATATTGACCATATTGTTTCCTACATCATGTCCACATTAGTCCCATATTCTTTTTCAAAGTGTGGGCCACATATAATTATTATGTGGAGAAACTATGGCCAATATTCGGCTAATATTCAGCTGAGGCGCCGGTGTCACACATGGCCCATATATTTCCTCGAAATTTTTTTTACGCGGGATGTCTGTACGTATGTACGGAACCTTGTGTTCACATTATCATATCAAAAAATTAGTCGAATCCAATCACAAATGATAGTACACCTTCATCTAGTCATACATAGATAACAGTCCTACTTAGGAAATGATCCGTTCAAAAATGCGAACACAATTAAAATCTTGATTTTAGTAGAAATTTTACACATATATTTGCTAAAACTAACTGGAACATAACTTTTTATATTAAACATTTTCTTTTGTGAGCAATATTTTTCGAAATAATAGTCAACAATCGTGTTACGTGTGGATACACGAGCAAATATAAAAAGAATGAAATAGATCCGTGCGCACTGCACAATCTCTGCTAACCCCCCACTCTCCAAATTTCACATGCGACTATACACGCATACACAGCGACGTTCCATTTGTGTATACGTACATACACCTGAAGCCGTCGACTCTCAACTCTCGAACAATACACACCTCTCTTCTCCCCTATATACTATTATCACCTCTCTCTGTACAATAGGTCCACTTCTCGGACAAAATCTTGCCTGCGTATCATCGGACTATCTTCTAACAAGATTATTTTGTTAATTTATTTTCTTCACCATCACGAGAATTGTCGCCTTCAGAGTCTGGGTGTTGAGTCAGCGTTTTGCGTCGGTAGGAGGTTTGCCACGTTGGTCGGCCATTTTGACTGCGCGAGACGACACCGGACGGATTCAATTCGAAGATTTTTTGGTCGCCAATGCCAATTTTCCATCCGGCAAGGATTTTTAAATAGTCATCCAATTAAAGCCATCTCATTTTAGAAAATTTAAATTGTAATAAGAATGGATGGATATGCAGCAGGAGGATAAAAAAAACATCAGGAGCACTCGAACTAAGAGAACAAGGTGATGTACTCTCGACAATCATACAAATCTGTTCAGTAAATCAAGGAGCGCGGGAGCGCTCCGACGGCAAGTATAGAAGGGCCTTAAGGAGTGAGCTCGTGATGATATACATTGAAATGTCTCTATTACGTTCAAATCTTTTCTTAGTTTAATAATTCTTGCGATTCAAAGTCAATCATTTAAACAAACTACATAAGTAGTACCTCTGAATTAAATACTTGGTGTCGTTTTTATTTGAGGCCTTATGCTCCTTGGGGTTTTAATATATTGAAATTTCAAATTTTAGATTCACCTTGTAGATGTTATATTGGTTTCGTTAGCATAAAAAGAATTCTTAAAGTTACTTTATAAGTTAAAAGAAAAGTATTAACTAACCAATAGGCTTCTCCTAGTGTAGATAATCTTTGAGAGTTTGTACACCGCAAGAATAACATGTAACAGTTTATTTAGGAAGAGAGATATGATCGATTTCAATTTTATGGGGAAGATAAAACTTGGCTTAAGGCGACATTCCAGATATTTATTTTCATTTGTTCAAGGATACAAAATCAGCCTAGAATATTTGAAATTTGAAATTAGACTACAACTTCAAATTCTAAATACTCAGCATTATAGGGCAATTCTGTAAGTCGAATTTAAGCAGTATTACACAAAGATATTTGTTTGTTTTCAATAGGGGATTAAGGAAACTTACCTTACCTCCCCCTTGGAACTGTATATACTTGTTAATGGCTTTGCGGCCAAGCATTACAGACTTTTGTCTCATATTATAATTCTCAAATTTTATTTTATCTTAATTTATTTTAATTTAGTATTAGAAGTTAAATCTATTCATTCTCAAACCATAGATCTACACCGTCTACAACATAAGCACTCAATGGATTTTCCAACACCAATTGTGGATTGTTGTACATAAAACCAGGGCTGATGGTGTAGTTTAAACTTGATTTTAATTTAATTGTCAGTGTCGTTGGGGGTTTGGTTTAAAAAATTTTAAAGTGTTTGGCTAAGTTCTAAGTTCTTGGTTTAATTTACTGACAAGATTGCGACTCGAAACTTGATGTTCATATTAAGGTTGCACCAATAATACCTTGTTCTGATTATTTGCTTCTATAATTTTAATTGTTTGTTTTTTTCTTCCTTTTTCTTTTGCATAATCAGTCCACTACTGTCTATCAGTCTATGAAGAACTCCATTCTCATTTACTACCGTTACAGGTGGGCTCCTGTTAGGAGCTCAGTTTGCGTCTTCGGCCCCGGCCCATCATACCCAGCTGGTGAGTTGGGTCACACGCTACAAATTAAGCTGAAGGAGTGCTACAGGACCCAGACTTCCCCGGGACCGCTCATAGATATTAAGTTGGTAAATCTAAATTGTCAATGCAGTGTAGGAAGAGATGTATGTAAATATTAGGTGTTTTTAGTTTTAATTTTCGCCTTTTGTCATTGGACCCATTTTCTCATCGACTGTACCATCAGATAGTAGAGTGAGGACTTTGAAAACAGAGTGGTGCGAAGTCTATTTTGTATCTCAGTTTTTCTGTAGAACTATTTTTCTTTGTGGTTAGGTATTAGAATTTGTGGATATAGATTAGATTTCTTGCAAAATAGAAAATGTGCAAATCCCCAACAGAACAGATAGAAAAGGGAAAACCTTCGGGAGGTGACTCTTCACAACCTCCACATCTTGAGTCTCCCTTGGAAGACACTTGGATTACAGACAATCAAGAGTATGAAAACCAGAAACACAATAGATACCCATTGAATTCTCAGGGCCCATATATTGTCTATGTAATCGATCCAAAAAATAATAACAATTTAGGGAACTACCATATTCTTCAAATGGGCTCAAAAATACACGAGGCAGGTATTATAGTCTCCTCACTACAAAAGGTTGATCAGAAATGTTACACGGTTTCATTCAACACAGCTTCGGTTGTGAACTCTTTTGTCGATGTGGATTCCAAAAACATAAAATTAGACATCAAAGTGTTCATTCCAGATTGTGCCGTATTTTCAGTAGGTTTGCTGCTAGATGTTCCACCGGATCTTTCAACTGAACAACTCCTTGAAGGTATCGCCGGTTTTGACGGAGAACAAATTTCTAAATTAATTCGTCTTAAAATGATAATCCCTTCAGATTCAGGGAAGATCTTGATAAATCTAGAAAAAGTAAAACTGTTTTGCCACGATGCCTTGCCCAAAGCAATTTCTATTTTCGGGGTTTTCCAAAGGTTTGGACACGGAACTAATTTTTGCAACAACCCTGTAAGGTGCGTGAACTGCTCTTTACACCATGTAGGAGATTGTAACAGTGAGCCGTTATGCTTCAATTGCAAGAAATCACACCCGGCTTCAAGCAAGGATTGTATATTCTACGAGTTTCGCAAAGAAGTGAATTTTATTCGCTCAACTCTTAAGGTCAATAACCAACAAGCCGTATTCTTGGCTAGAAGCAGACATCAAAGTGCTCTCTTGGCGGATGAAGACGCCACTTCTTTCACGGTAGAAATTCCCAACCCCTATTTTGGAAATTTACAGAATAATTATTTCTCTTTGTCTGAGGCAGTGTTTGAAATTCCTACTGAAACTCAATCTTATCTAACCCAAATACCTTCATCAGGAACTACAACAGAATCTCCACCCCAATTCACCCAGTTTCTATCTGACAAATCTCACCCCGACATCTCGCAAAGAAACAATTCTCTTAAATCAAATCTTCCACACTCTCTCTCGATCTCCCCATCTCAAAACGTGATAAACGATTCGTCTCCTGAAAAGGAAAGTTACTCGGTCAAGGATCCTTCTAAATCTCTAGAAGAGGACTGGACTAACGAGAAGGATACGAACAAGAATGTCATCTACCTGCCAAATAAGAGGAAAAAAAAGAAAGAATAAGGGAGGGTCAATAGTGTTACAAAATCCAGTGGTCACTAGTGATATCGGAGATAGCACTCACTCCAAAAAAACTAAAAAGAACTAGGTACAGTTTCATTACTGTGCGTTAATTTCATCTCAATTCTCACTACTATAAGTGTACTAACTCTCTCAATGAACGTAAATGGCTTGAAGGGCAAATGGATTTCGATATCAAACTTTGCGTTATCATACGACATACTTTGTTGTTCTGAAACCAAGCTCGATCCCCATGACAACACCCCAAATATAAAAGAATTTCTGTCATTCAGAAAAGACAGAACGGGTTGTATAAAAGATCAAGGAGGGGATCTTCTTATTTATATAAGGGAAAATATACAGTTCAGTTCATTTAACCTCAACTTTACTCCTAAGAATCTGGAATGTTTGGCTATCAGCATAGTGCATCAGAGTCGTGCTCTTAAATTAGTCTTCATGTACAACCCTCCATACAACAAAATCGATTATTTGGTCTTTTCTAATCTTCTTAGAAGCATCTCCCATTCCAAGAATTTGGTTTTGATGGGGGACTTGAATGCTCAAAATCCGGTCTGGGGAAGTGCAAACTCCAACCAATTTGGTGATAACCTCCTACGAGCTTTGGACGATTCGGGCAAATTTTCAATGCTCAACGATGGTTCCATTACGAGGTTACACACTAACAATAAGACAAGTTGCCCGGACGTTGCCATAATTTCATCGTCATTTGGCCCGGATATTAAGTGGAAGGTCATTCAAGACTCTATGGGTAGTGATCACCTTCCCATCTTAGTGTCGATCAGGGGGGAAGAAGAGAATCTTCCGGATAACACCAAAAATTTCTTACATCAAAAATAGACTGGTCTGAATTCTCCAAACATCTAAACGATTCTTTTCATAAACTCCCAAATACTTCAAATATTGATAGTACCGTATAACGGTGAGATGAAGAAAAATAAAAACTCCTCTCCGGCTCCTTGGTGGAACAAAGAGTATTCGGCTCTAGTGGAGTCCAGAAGGAGAGATCTTAAGGCTTTCTCGACTAACCCTTCATAGGAAAACCTATTAAAAACGAAGTCAGCATACAGAGAATCGAACAAAAGATTAGCCCAAATCAAATCTGAAAATTTTAAAGATTTCATCAACTCTCTCAACCCCTCAAGGCCTATTGCTGACAACTTCAACATAATTAAAAGATTTAAAAACAGGAAATTTAATCCCCGGTTGATTCCGTTGACTCTAATCTACTACACAAGGACCCAAATCTAGAAGAAGCATTCCGAAAAATTTCAGCTAGGTACAAGTATACCAACATAGAGTTAGAAGAGGAACGTAGTGATATATCTACAGAATTCATCAAAAACCCATTTAAAATTCATGAATTGAACTTCGCAATTAATTCAGCCAAATCAAAATCTGCTCCAGGGGAGGACGGCATTTCATATCTATTTTTAAAAAAACTTCCGATAAACATCAGATCTTGGCTCTTAGAGTATTTTAATGTCATATATTTCAGTGGTTCGTATCCGGTCGCGTGGAAAACATTTAAGGTTTGTTTCTTGCCCAAGAATGGGAATAAGGGATATAGGCCGATTGCTCTAGCTTCAACAACCTTGAAGATAATGGAAAGGATGGTCAATGATAGACTAACGTGGTGAGCCGAACACCACAACATTCTACCCAACATCTTTAATGTCTTCAGAAGAGGTCGGTCATGCCACAATTGTTTGGCTCCCCTCAAACTCGACATTCATATTTCAAGGGCAAAGAGTTTTGGTTGGGAGTCATGGGCTTGGATATTGAGGGGGCCTATGATAACGTGAACTTAGAAACCCTTCTTAAAATACTTAAGGATTTTAATATTCCAACTATCACCAGAAAATTCATTTTCAACCTAATCAATGGCAGGGAGATTCAGGCTACTTAAGGAGAGTGAAGTTCGCCAGTAGTCGCACCAATAAAGGCCTCCCCCAAGGAACATTTTATCACCCCTCTTATTCAACCTCTACATTGCGGATATTTAGAAGCACATTCCCTCTGAGGTCAGGTGTCTGGGATTTGTAGATGATTTACTCATATATTGCAGAGACAGCGAAATTGACGTTATTACGCAGGCCTTATCACTTTGGTTAGGTAATCTCGATCGTTGGCTAGCTTCAAAAACCTCAGATTATCAGTTCATAAATGTTCACTATCGTTCTTTGGTCCTCGTGGCTCCACCATTCCCCCGAAATCAGCTAGTGTCCATCATATGGAATAGCAATTCCTTTAAATACCTAGGGGTCACGTAGGACGTAGAGTTGAACTAGATAGAATAAATCAACAAACTGTGCAAAAACGTCAGGATTGGGGTGAACTTGCTTTTTTCTTTATGTCGGAGGAGCTGGCCCCAGTACTAGCCTCACTTTCATAAGACAATAGTTAGGCCTCGGTTGGACTGGACCTGTTCTTTATATGATGGAGCCAGAAAAAAACTATTTAAGAGGTTAAAAGTCATCCAAAATTCTGCTCTCAGAATTTGTCTAGGAGCCCTTCGAACTACACCGATCAACGTTTTGCACCATATGTCGGGGATCCAAACTCTAGAATGTCGCAGAAAATACATAACAGATCGTCTTCTTTTACGTAGCTCTGAGTCTAGCTCTAACCCAATCATCCCCAAACTTCAATTCATTGAAGAATTTATGCCAAACCCGAAATCTTTATCATCTTTCGGCATTATTTATGCTAGATGGAGCGAAAGACTTTCTCAAAGAAATATTAAGTACTAGACATCCCCCCCCCCACACTTGTTAGCCTCCATACGACAATCTTTTCCTTAACGAACAATTAAACTCCGTATGGGGGAAAAAGCATGACAGATCTTTTCCGGAGGGAAGATTACTCTCTCTAAGAGAATCTCCCACCCAATATCTTTTCCTTAGACACAGATAGTGCAGCAAACCAGATAGGAAAGAAAGGAATAGGTCTGTTCGATGAAAGTAGGGGTCAATCTCTCTCGTTACAGGCTTCTGATTCAATTTCGATCTTGTCCTGTGAGTTAGGGACTATATTCGAGGGTCTACAAAACTCTATTTGGCATGGATTACATAACGTCCTATTAATTTCGGACTCTCTGCTGGCAGTTCAAGCACTTGAAAAACACGGAGTCTGTTCCTATATGCATCCATTAGTAGAACAAATCAGATTACTTATCTCGTATTTTCAGGCCCAAAACAAAAAGGTCTTCATATACTGGGCCCCAAAGTCGTTTAAATTAAATGGTCAAATTGAAGCAGACAGGGCAGCAAAGAGGGGATGTTCTTCGCAAATCATCTCTCAGGTTTCAGTGGCTAGAATTGACAAGGCCTATATACTCAGACAGATAACCTGTAGTTACATGCAAGATTACGCACAATCATATGGTACTGGTTTAAAGGGCAGACAATATTTATCCTATGCCCCGACGTTTGTGCTCTACCCGTGGTTTGACAGTTTTAAGAATTTTCTTAGGAAGGAAATAGGAACGCTGTGCAGATTAAGATGCGGTCATGTCAGAACTAGGGCTCATCTGTTTGAAAAGAACTTTAAGGTTAATCTATAGTGTGACTGTGGAGAGGATGTTCATTCAGTGGAACATTTAATATGGCATTGTCCAATATATAGCCAAAACAGATTTGCCTTTACACACCTATCCATCACGAGCGGTTTCCCAGCGGGTTCCCCTATAGCCTCCCTGGCTTTCAATGCTCCAAAAATTCTTTTATTTGCTCTTCTTAACTTTATAAATACAGAACAGATCCCTGTCTGATCTAGAGGTACATACGCCTCAATTATCTTAATTATTCGAGTTTGCTTTTGAGTTTCAGAATGATCCGAGATGGAACAACAATAACCGCAGTGACAATCTCAAACTCAAGAAAATCAGAATTGAACCATAGTGAAAAGAACTTCAAAGTTTAATTACAAAAATTGATTACTGTCCGTGATAATCGGCACATAAAAGTTTATACTTGGAGAGCCGATAAAGGAAAAAAAAAATACACCTAAAGCCGCGTCGTCTGTGTACACACATACACGGCGCGCCTTCGTTTGTTTCACTCACACAAAGGCACGCGCGGCGTCGTTTAGACCGAGGTTACGTACTTTAAATAACTGTATCTCAAAACGGTGAAGCTAGGCTTCCTGAAATTTCGGTATGTTCTTTTAATTGTAGTCATTAATAATATATTTAATTTTTAGAAGATTCTTAAGAAAACTTATCGAGTTATTGAGCAAAATGTTAATTTTTTCACAGTCGGCAACGACCACCATAAGACGCCGTGTTAAAATTCGAAACTTTAAAAAGCCATATCTCAGTTTCGATGAAGCTAGGTCTTCTGAACTTTTGATATGTTACGTATGGTGGTTTTAATTGTATTTTTTCAAAATTTGAGGGAATTCCTAAGAAAACCGCATTTCGCACTAACCCCCTTACATCACAGTAAACGCCGCACTTAGCTTCCCAAAACAAGGCTGCTCAAGGTTGTGGGTTCGAGCCTGGGTCACTGCTAAATTCCGGGAGACGTTTTTTAAAAAAAAAAATGTCTACTGGTTTTTTCGGTGACGAAGGTCGAGTTCATCACCGTACACTCCTAATTCCTATAGTTCAACCACTACAGTACCAAATACGAGTTTTAAATAGTTATAAAACGTCGCTAATACCCAAACGGGGGATATGACGCTAAATAATCAATTAAAAAAAAAAAGAACGAAATAAGCAAGGCGTCCGATTACAATATGACGCCGATTAGCAGAAAGCTGAACGGTGGCGGCTGTGGCTGAGGGGTCAGAGTGTCTGATTTGCAAATCGACGGACTAGCTTTAAGCCCGAGTCCTGTCACTTTTTAGGCACGACTGCTTCTCGGGAGAGCCTTATAGTTTGGTTGAGACGAAAATTGTATCACTTCAAATTCTACCAAAAATAAGCCCATTTTAAGCGTTTTCCGAGATGTATGTATGTCTGTACGTATGTATGTAATCAAGTTTCCAGATTATCTCAACGAATTTTGCATAGATCTAAACGAGGTATGGCACAGATAATTGTTTACTTATAAGTAACTGACAGTTCTCTATCGAGCCCGAATCCATCGACAAATAAAACGGCAGGGCAAATAAAAATTTTAAAAAATCGATTTTTAGACATACGGTGAACAAAATTAACTTCAAGTTAAAAACCACAAATGCATCTGCAAAAACTAATTAAAACACGTCTTTTTACATTGAACATTTTTTTCTACAAACAATATTTGGCAACAGAATAGCGAAAAAACCCGCTAAAAACATAAAAATAGTCCTTTTTTTTGCTATTACATTACAGTATATGACTTGACACGTAAATGTTAAATATAGAAGTTATACGTAATATTAAAACAAAACATTTTCCTGTTGAACATTTTTTTCTGCGATTGATTCCTGACGAGTGAAATCCAAAAAAACGATTTTTACACTGAGAAGAAAATATAGTTACTATTCCATAATGTATAGTGCAAAATCGTTACAACCCTATTTCATAGTAAAATTTACTAATAATATGGTTAATAATACTAATAATACTAAAATATAATATCAATATAACAAATAAAATATGTATATTTTACTCAAAAAAATAGAAACCGTAACTATATTTAAACTAGGAAGTGTTGTGCTAGTTAGCACCCAACCGAGCATCGATCGCATTACTACCTGCCTTGTGGGTAGCGGCAGATCTGCGCGGTTCGGAGTTTTACGTAAATTAGCTGGGTTTTTTAACGACTCCTGATGTGCAGTACAAATTTCTGTGCTGCCTGCATAGTTGAGTCTTAAATTGTCGCTTCACTCGAAACTATATTTAAACTACTATACGATATAGTAGCAACTATGTACATTTAATTTTCTCAGTGTAATGCCTAAATGTACCTAAAATGGTCAATTTTTGTTTATAGATTAGCAGGATTTGATTTTATACAAAAATGTTAAATAGAAAAGCTGTAGATAATATTTAAACAAAACTTTTTCACATTTAACATTTTTATATAAAATCAATTCCTGACGAGTTAGACCTATAAGAATGATTTTAAACACCTAAATATACATAAAATCGACGATTTTCGGCTATAACTTGACATGATTTGATTTCACGACAAAATGTTACATACCCAAGTTGTAGATAATATTTAAACAAAACTTTTTCCTATTTAACATTTTCATATAAAATGAATTCCTGATGAGTTAGATCTATAAAAACGATTTTTTAATGTCTCAAAATACATCTTATACAGTCAATTTTCACTTATTATTTAACAGAATTCAATTTGATACCGAAATATTAGATACAATAGCTATAAATAAGATTGAAAAAATCGATATAACATTCCACAGATAATATAATTAAAAAAAACAGCGGATTTTTTTCTATTTATCTTGAAACTAATAAAATGTTACATTTAGGTAGGTAAGATTTGGTAGGTAAAAGTAAGGTCCTCAGAAAACTACTTTAGACTAATACATATTTAGTTTGTAAGTTTTAGCATGTAAGTTTTATGTTATTTCGTATCTCCAGTTCTGCGCACAGGTAATTGCATTTACCTCTGCAGAATTACTAATTTGTAATAATATCTGGAATAAATAAATAAATAAATTTTTTAGTTACAAATGCAAATGATCTCCTGAGAAGTGCGGTCGTGCCATAATGTATAAAACGAAGTTTTTTATATAGACAGTGTGAGGTTGGCGCGCTATAGCGTGCAGAGGGTCGCGGCCACCCTAGTTATTGAATTATTTACGAGGCCTCACTCGTAACAACCGTTAAAATCCTTTTAAAAAATCGATTTTTGGCTATTACTCTACAGGTTGTGACTTTACACAAAAATACTTTACGTCAAAAGTAAACGATTGTTGACAATAAACGCACCGCATTTTAGTTTACACAAAAGTTGTAGATAATAAAATAAAACTTTTTTTTATTATTAGCATTTGAAGTGTTGCAATTTTTGCTCTCGTGAAAATATAAGATTGTTCTGAGAAGTGCGATCGTGCTTATAATGTAAAAACGAGGTTTTTACATAGAGTAGGGGGTTGGCGTGTCGAACGCAATGAGATGCATCGGAGGCATCGATGAGAGCGTAAGAGTGTAATTAGTTAACAGTGTTTTGTTTTTAGTAAAATTCATTGTAATAAAGAATCACATGTGATATTATTTAGTACCTATGCTAGTGCAAGGTTAACTAACAAGTTAAGTTTTGTAAGTTCTGTAAGTTTAAGTTTTGTACAAAAGAAAAAGAAAGAGAGAAAATGAATAAAGGACTAAAAGACTAAACCACAAAGAAGATTATAATATGTGTATTTAAAGTGGAAATATCAAATAGCGAAGTGTGAAACGATACGTGTAATTAAAAATGTGGTTCTTGTATTAGTAAAAAGTGTGTAATGTGGATGTAAGTATGACTGGAAGTTAAGAAAAAGGTGTAAACCAAGTGTGTCCATTTATGAAAACAAAAAGTGTGTGTAAGTGCAAAGAAATGTCGAAGTACAAGTGTACAAAAGAAATTTCGATGTAGAAGTATCTAAGACTCTAACTAAAAGTCTAACTAAAAGTGTGAGTACACGGAGAAAAGTGTTTGGGGAAAAATTAGTACGTAATCTATTAAAATTTACTATACTCTATAGGAACAGAATTGAAATATAGCAAATATTATAACTTTTGCCACGAATTTTTCTATACTGGAAAGTAAAGTAAAAATTCATATTTTTCGCGATCTAATTTTACCAACCTCACCTTTACATACATACTAAGCTAAATTAAATAAAAAATAATATTTGAATTTTTGAGAAAAACGAAAGAGACCCCGAGTGTATTCGAACCCCAGCCTGATGATCCGGAAGCCGCAGTCTTACCGCTACGCCAACGTGTGCTCATATACGCATGTTTCGACTCGTTTATACATATGCTACACCTTGCCTCTTCCCATAAAAAGATCGTTGGCCAGATTGACTGGTACATAAATTTCAGAAATATTTGAGGTTAAAATTTTTTTCTTTATAGGTTGGTCAAAAGTACGTGTTTCCCGCATCGAAATCGATGCGGAAAGCTTAAGATTCTTGCATTGGTGAATGCACGCGCGCGCCATCTGTAGTTGCGGGAGCGGAAGCTAGCGGAGCGGGACGAAAACAAGCAAGAGCGGGACGAAAGCGAGCAAGAGCGGGCGGGAGCAAAAGCGAGAGCGGTAAAGCGAGCGGCAGAGCGAGCGTAGCGCGCGCAAATATCTTTTAATTACATACGCAATTGATGCATAATATAATGTATAATATCTAAAACTACATTAAATATTATTATTCTAGATGTATAACGATCGTTAGTTTGCCGTTGAGGTTATGTTTACAATAACATGTTTATAATAACATGTTTACAACAGCGTATAAAAATAGAGAGAGAA
>JAYJLV010074604.1:0-15161 GCA_036873485.1 Torymus texanus
AAGCTCGCTATTATTACTTCTGATTTCATAAGAAATTATATATATATATATAGATATATATATATATATATATGCAAATAAAAAATTCACAAAGTATCTCTTTTTTTTTAAATTATATTTAAATAAGGTGAGATAGGTACGTATACTTATCTAATATCTAATATAATAAGAAAATTTTTCCCATTGATACACATAATATATATTATCAGTACCAGTTGACTTCTTGATTAAGATTATTAGTAGAGACGTGTAAGGTTAAGTCAACCAGATGAGGAGAATGTGTGTGTTATATAGATATTATAAGTATACTTATCTGATATCTAATATAATAAGAAACTTTTCCCCATTGATACACATAACATATATTATTAGTACCAGTTGACTTCTTGATTAAGATTATTAGTGGATACGTGTAAGGTTAAGTTGACCAGATGAGGAGAATGTGTGTGTGTTAAATAGATGTTATAAGTATACTTATCTAATCTCTAATATAATAGGAAAATTTTCCCCGTTGATACACATAACGTATATTATCAGTATCAGTTGACTTCTTGATTGAGTTTATTAGTAGGGACGTATAAGGTTAAGTCGACCACATGAAGAGAATCTGTGTGTTATATATATATATATATAGATATAGAATCGTAAGATAGACGACAACAGGAAATGTCGTAAGGGCTACAAACCGGATATTTTACGAACATGGCGAAAAGTTCGGAAAGGAAACAGAAATTTTTGGACGTATATATTATTCTTTTGTGTTAAAAATGTAAACTATTATATCGTATAAAAAAATATAAAAATTAATTTAAAACTATTTTATTCAATTTATTTACGAAATTCTTGATTTGAAGAAAGCAACAACTTCAAAGGTTTTATGAAAAAAGCTTTAGATCACCTCCCAGTCGTGGCTTCAATATGCATCCACATATGTGGATACCGATGAGAAGAAGTCAACGCACGTAGATTTAAATCCGTCAACTTGTATTTTATTTGAGAGTTATTTATACACGTATGTGACTGTTCGGCGAAAATAAGTGCATGTACAGGCGACCCGATTTGATTGCATTAGAGGCTTAGGTATCTGTAAATTTCTTTTACGCCTCTATTCTTTAGATCTTTCTTTAGAGCATTTGCGTATGCTTAATACTCCGTTCACTCATGCAAGTATGCGCAATCAGGCGTATACCTTCTAACGTTACACTTGCTCATCCCTGTGCAATGCCACAATTTATTTGTATGGTCGGATCTGGGGGCTGATGCTTCGACCGCCATGGCGTCGGTGGGAGGCCAACTCTTACGCTGAGGAAGCTGGGAAAGGAATCCACTATCTTGAATTCACTATCCGCAATTAACTCTATTTACTCCTCATCCAATTCTAGCAGCGAAAGCAAAAAAGAGAAAGAGAAAGAGAGAAAGAGAGAGAGAGAGAGAGAGAGAGAGAGAGAGAGACATATGACGATATCTCTTAGACTTATAACTTTCGCAAAGAAAATGACTTTTTATAAGTTGAGGCACACTTTTTTAAAGCACATATTTGTATTTGTACACTATCATAATATAATAAAAAGGTCGCGTAACTCATTTTTTTAAGACGCTAAAAAAGGTAGATTTCAAAACAAACTGTACACTACACAAGTTTATGTTTTTGTAGTATATCTGACAATACGACTTTTAACGTGTGAAATATTAAATGAAAATTTATGAAGGATTGGTCCAGTGCTACGTGACAGAGCAGCGGTACTGGCAGAGAACTAGCTGTTGCATTGGCCTAGTTCTCGTGATTCATTTTCGAAGAGGAAAATTACGTCCAATATCGGCTTCGGGTTAGCCCAGTATCAAGATGTTAGTACTGATAATAATGCACATATGTGTAGTATATGTGTAGTTTTAATTGCAGATGTATAAACAATTGTACATTCAGAAAAAGTTTTTTAAAAATTATCATTATTTTGGTAAAAATTACCATTCTGTCTTGGAAAGCCAACACAGAGTGTAACAATCCAAAAAATTACCATACTTTGTAAGAAATTTTGCGAGAAATATAGGTAAATTTACTATACATTCTTGTAAAATTTACTGTAAGTATGGTAATTTTTTGGGGTTTTACAGTCTATGGTGGCTTTACGAGATAGTAATTTTTACAAAATTTTTTCTCAGTATAGGGATATACATATACAATACTATTATAAGTCATTTATCCCAAAAAATAGTTTTCATGCAATGGCTGTTATATATTCATGATTTTTAAATAAATCCCATACAGACCCTTCTACTGGATGCTTGGGTTTAGCGTTTGGGCATAAGATTTGTAGTACCAATAGCTAAAAATCACATAAGGTTTCAAACCTTGTTGAGGTTTTTATGATTGTGCACACAAAAAATAGTTACGCATTGACCAATCATCTTTGTATAACCATATTTCACTTAATTTTAGTGGCACATTTTTCTTTTAGGCCTGGATTAATTCAGTTTTATAAGGAGTATACACTCGACTGAGGAAATAAATGTTTTATAAAACGCTAAATGTCCTACAGCTGAAAAACAGCGATAAAAGTTTATAAAAAAACGGGATACACCGTTTACAAAGATTGCCACTCCGTCAGTTCAAGTGGCACACCATTTTGGACTAGTGTAATTTAGAGAGTGGCAAGTCTACTATCACACTATGAAATTCTCAAACGATTCGTTGAACGCTAAAGAAGGTACATCAAAACAATCTTTAGAAATTCCTGATGTCACGCTACAAATATCCCTATTTTTCAACATTTTTCAAAATTTGAAACTTAATTTCAGCTAACACAAAATATTTGACATTAATTTGCTCAGCTGATCCAGTTCCTCAATAGCTCACCTACAATATGAAGTTATTTAAACCTACTTCAGTTGTGCCTACTCAGAGATACCAAAGTGATACACAACAGTCAAAAGTTCCAGAGATTTCCCCATATGTCGAGAGAGAAAATGGGTTAGGAGAAATTCTACCAGCTAGAGCGAAAAAGAAAAAGAGAAACTGAGAGAGAGAGAGCGTTAGAGAGAGAGAGAGAGAGAGAGAGAGAGAGAGAGAGAGAGAAGAAGAGCCACGCAGCCAGCTTGCAGGTAGTCAGAAAAACACCGCCACAGGACCCCCGCCCCGACGAGAAGGAACGTCGGCAAGAGGTTGTCGACGCGCCAGTAGAGGCTACAGCGTCCGCCATCATCGCTGTCAGCCTAGGAAGTGCGGTAGTAACAGCAGCCAAGATGATAGCAGCACGGCGCACAGTGGGACCAAACTGCAAAAAAGTGATATAAATTACTACTTTACTCGAATTTTGAATAAAAATTTTTTTTTTTTTTTTTTAAGTTGAATTAGCTACTTCTTACAATACCACATTATCAGAAACCTTTTCTCTCGCAACATGCATTTATGGTTATTAGGAGCACATAGTACCATTTCACCTCACTGTCTCCACTTCGCTTTTATTTAGATATGTAAGTTCTAATTTTAAACGGAAGTAGGTGATACTAATGTTACTTTTACATATTTCAAGTACTGATATTATATATTATTTCTATAATTACAGGTCCTTATATAATATTATATAACTACTATATATAATCCGCAAAAACGAGGCAAGGGCAGAAGGCCTTGAACCTCGTGGGTGTAATCAATAAAAACAAGTTTAAAGACAGTTATAAAAAAATGAACTTTCTACTCCGTATTATCTTAGGCGTATGCCGAGATCATTCGTGTTGATGATGGAGAGACAAAGCTGCCGGGGGGCCGAAGTCGCTGGCCCTTATCCCCTCGGGCCGCGTAACTTTACCGCGGGAGTCACGGCGCTGCGCCGCCTAGCGGCCGGTTGCGAACTATACTACGCCCGGAGGCGCGCGTAGCGCGGGAAATTCGAATTTGAGTAGGCGCGCGAATTTCAAATAACCTTATCAAACGCGTGTAGAGTCTTTATTTATTAATATATATACTAGGGGGTACCCCCCTGCTCGCTCCGCTTGCCAACCCCCAAAATCATCGAACTTTTAATAATATTACATATCGTCGACTCGGACGAAAATAATCCCACATGAATATTGGCCACGAAAAGAATCGCACCTAGAAAAAGCCACAAAAAGAATCCCGTCTACAAAAGTGCCACGAAAATAATGGGCGAATATCGATGCGAGATAGTTTTCGTTGCACTTTTGTAGATGGGATTCTTTTCGTGACAAATGCTAATGGGGAATAGTTCGCGTGGCGTATTTTAGCTAAGATTCTTTTCGTGGCGAATTTTGACGGGGGATAGTTTTAGTGTCATTTTTGAGTGGGATAGTCTTCGTCGGCACCGGTGATATGAAACTTACAAAGAAGCAGCACTTGCTATGGGTCTTATAGAAGATGATTCACAACTTCACGTTATTTTTGAAGAAGCTACTAATGTAATGCTTCCATTTCAATTAAGTAAGTTTTTTGCATGGTACATTTTAGCAGAAAACGTTCAAGGTAATTTGATTTGAGAAAAATTCAAACATTTTTTTTCTAAGGATTTTGAAGAAAGTGCAGAAAATAGTGCTTTATCGCATATTCAAAGTATATTGGAACCTGAAGACAAAAGTTGTAAAGATTTCAGTTTACCTGAACCAATACTAATTAATAGCGTTGAAGAAAATTCTGAAAATGTAACACACAGTAAGAATATTTTTGTTATTTTTTTTAACCAGTTAATTAATGATCAAAAATCAATTTTTAATGAAATATAGTAAACAATGAATATAAAATTTATTTTATTGATGGTCCTGGAGGTTCAGGTAAAACTTTCTTATACAAAACATTAATACATTATTATATATCTTTGAACAAAAAAAAACTTTATCTATAGCTTGGACTAGAATCGCTTCTATTTATTACCTAAAGTAATGACAATTCACCCCTTCCTTTAGATTTAAACAGTATTGAAAATGCTTTTCTAAAATTCGAATCGGTTAAAAAAAATTCAGAGAAGTTGATATTATTATTTGAGATGAAGCATCAATGATTCCAAAAAAGGCTTTAGAAATAGTTGATCAAACTCTAAGAGATGTATGTTTTAATGATATTCCACTTGGTGGAAAATTGCTCGTATTATGAGGTGATTTTCGGCAAATTCTTCCAGTTATGAAATGTAGTCACCAAAATAGTATAATTGAAGAAACAACTGAAACTTTCTGTGTTATGGTCACTTATTAAAGTTTTAAAATTAACTCAAAATATTCGTTTGGAAACTAAAGAATTTGCATCATCACTATTGTTAGAATTGGGTGAAAGAAAAATTAATCCATTTATTATTCCAAATAAATGGAAAATGAATAATGTTTGTAAAGAAATTTATAGCAACATTAATATAAAACTTCAATAGATCGTGTAATCTTAACTGTTCATAATAAAGATACTAAAATTATAAATAATAAAGTTTTAGAATTATTGAATGAAAAAATACATACATATTATAGATTAGATTATGCAACTCATAAAAGAGTTGATCAAACAGATCATGAATTAAAATTGGAAGTAAATACTATCGTTATGTTAATTAGAAATATAAGTATTACAGAAGGAATGTGTAATGATACACGTCTAAGAATAACTGGATTATATGCTCATAATGTTAAGGCACAAATAATAATTATAAGCGAAAGAATTGGTGACGAGATTTTTATTCCACGAAATACATTAAATACTGCAGATTCATCTTCATTTCCTTTTATTTTTTACAGAACACAATTTCCAATTGTATTAGTTTTTGCTATGTCAATAAATACATCTCAGGGACAAAGTTTCGATTCTATTGGAATTTTCATTAGACGACCATTATTTTCATATGGCCAATTATATGTTGTACTATTTTTGTGTAAAAATCCAAATAAAATATTTATTGAAAATGTTTCAAACGATTCTTCACTAATTGAAAATGTTGTTTGGAATGATATTTTTAAATTCTGAATTTTTTTAAAATTTAGAAAGGTTTATAAATTTTATAATTATATCTTATATAATTATTTATTGGTTTATTGGTTAAAATTTTGAAAGATTCATAATAGTTATAAATTGATTTATTTATTAAATAAATTTAAGTAATTAATTAAAATTAGAAAATTAGCCCAATGTAAAACAGTAAAATAACAGTAAAATAATCATTTTAATTAGAACATTATCTTTTTGTAGAAGTATAAGGCATGTTATACAATCACATAAATGTAATACAATAATATTGATTTGATTACATTTAATAAAAGATAATGTATAATATACTTGTAATTTATTTAATTTTGTATCATGTAATTTTTATCTTGTTTATTGTAACTAAAACCTAAGTAAAATACAATTAAAAACTCAACGCACCTACAACAGTACTTCAATGGTGGTGAGGAAAACTATCGTTATTGCCCCCTGAATATACTCTAGAATATTATAGTGAGCGAAATAAGTGGTCAACAATGTGCTTGTAATATACCCTACTGAAAAATCTCACGTGAGATCTCACGTGATTTTTCACAGTATTTGAACTGTCGTCTGAAGGTGGAGGGGTCGGTAGGTGGAGGATGGAGGAGGGGACGATGGAGGGAACGTTAGAGGGACTATGTTCACCTATAACGCTTACGTCTATATAATATAGGAAGATATATTGATAATCACAGAGTTTTAAAGATGTTTTTCGGCACTCGAACAGCATTTTGATGATTTTTTAGACTTTTGAGGATGTTCCTCAAAAGATGTTGGTACTCGAGAGGACTTTTCAGGATTTTGAGCGGCATCCGCAATGAGAGTATAATTATTTTTTAGTCATTTTTTGAGATTTCTGCCAGAAAATCAGGTGCCGCAGGCTTCGTGGTGATAACGGTGACATGAGGGATGTTTTTATTGGAGCATATGGCCCGCGCGCAGCGCCGGCCCTAATTTCTATCAGTATTGTCATATATTATTATGGGAAACCTTTAAGAGATCTTCAAAATGCATTCATACAATATTTGTGTGTGTATCTGTGTGTTTTTCTGGAGGAGGTTAGGAAAAATGCATTTACGCATACAAAGATATTATGTAGAGCTCGACCATTCCTGGTAATACCTACTAACATCTCCTTGCTGATGTTATTTAGCAGGGCCTTCAGCCGAATGTTGCCCCATCTGCGGAAACCGCCACAAGGCATTTCTTCGCGGAGGGTAGTCGCAGCCTCAACGGCTGCTTCTCTCCCTGACTTCTCTTCTATCCTCTTTACTTCTGATGGAGTTCAGCTTCTTTAGCACGGATGTGGCAAGTCCCGTTACTGCATCCCAGCCGTCTTGTGAGGCGAGTAGATACCTTCCAATGCCCTCTGGAGAGAGGGGACCTTCCCATGTGGCCTGGAACCGTTTCCTCTCGTCCTCAAATCTCGGGCAATGAAACAGTACATGGTTCACATCCTCACCATACCCCGGGCAGGCCGGACAAATTTTGGTTTGGTAAATGCTGATCCGTTTCAGATAACCGCGGAAGCAGCCAGGTCCCGTACGTATTTGGGTCAGGTGGAAGGAGACAAATCCGTATTACCTGTACGTCCAATCCCTCACTTCCGGGATGATACGATGGGCCCACCGATCCTTATCTGTTGACTCCTATCGACGCTGCCACTCTTTATTGGTCCTCTGTGACCATTGGATGTGGCTCGGCACCAGAGTATCATCGCCTTCTGCGGAACGCTTACCCTCGCGGTATCTTCTGGCTCTCTCGGCTGCTATAAGATCGATGGGTGGTATTCCTGCGGTCACCGAAAGAGCGATGCCAGATACTGTACAATAAGCACGGGCCACTCTCAGCCCCGCCATTCTACAGGCTCGCTAACATGTGATTCCGTAGCTTTCGTTACTACTTCGGGTATCAGCCCAGATTGGGACTCCATAAAGAATTACGGAGATCACTACCGATGAGAGGAGGGATCGCCTTGGCTGTTTTGGCCCCCCTATGTTTGGCATAATGTCGGCGAGTGCTCATGCCACTTTCGATGCCTTCAGACCTGCTCTTGAAAGATGTTCTTAGAGCGGTACCCTCATATTCTCCAATGCTATCATGGTGTTGTCCCATCTCGCTGAGTTGAAAGCATTCCGTACGTTCCAGGCAATGACTGCACACATGCGTTTGGTACAGGCACTGCCTTTAATAGTGATCTTCGCGATCCGATCAATAGCGTCAATGGTTGAGCGACTCTTCCTAAATCCGAACTGGCTATCTGACAAGTCTCCAGCCTGCTGTATGGTCGCTTCCAGTCTTGTATAGATGATCCGTTCTAGCAGCTGACCGACAATGTCCAGCATGCAGAGTGGTCGGTAGGAGGAGGGCTCGTCTGGCGGTTTCCCATCATTGGGTAGGAGTACCAGCCTCTGCACGTTCCAGTGTGATGGAAAGGTGCCCTCATGCACACAGACGCTAAACGTGGTTCCGAGAATACCATGGGAATTTAATGCTGCTGTTTTCATGGTCAGGCCAGGGATCTCATCTGGCCTCGGAGCTTTACGAACGCAGATTCTCTTAGCGGCCATTATTATTTCCGCCTCGGTAACGTCTGGCAGCTCATTTGTACCGTCGTCATCCGACAGTCCTATACCCGCCGGTCTTTCTTGATGTGCTGGGAATAGGTGGTGAACGACTCTGTCGAGAAAGGCCGGGCATGTTGGAACACTTCCTCCCCTTCGTTTTATTTTGTTCATGACCGTCTTCTTTGGGCGACCCCAAGGGTCTTCTTCTACCTCCTCGCAGAAGTTCTTCCAACACGTTCTTTTTGCTGCTTTGATGGCAGTCTTAAGCTGCTTTCTCTTCTGTGCGAAGGTGACACTAAGTTCTTGGAATCGTGGTCCACTAATAGCTCTCTGGTGTACCTTTCTAGCTCTTAGGCATTCTCGTCGAATTGCGGCTATGTCCTGGTTCCACCAGTAGACAGACGGTCTTCCACGGGCGTTCACCTTCTTAACCATCGACGCATCGCAAGCCGCTATTATGGCCTGTGTAAGATCTTGGGCTTTCTCAGCAGCAGTTCCTTTACACCGTACGACCTTCAGTGTACAGAGAAATGTATCCCTGTGAAAGGTGGCTGAGGCCCATCTCCGATTATTCGTGGGCATCGCCGTGTCTGGTGCTCTTCTGCTCGCCTGGAGCTGATACACTAGGGCTTGGTGATCACTGCCCGTGTATCGGTCAGAGACTCGCCAGTGGATCTCATTCCCCGCCAATCTTAGATCCACGAAGGTCAGGTCAATTATCGAGGACTTGCCTCCACTGGTAAAGGTCGGCTTTAACCCTGAGTTAGCGCTCTCGAGTTCCAGTATCGCAAATGCCTCCAAAAGTGACACTCCACGCTGGTTGGTCTTCGCGCTAGCAACTATTACGTCCACAGAACTGAGGAATTCATCAATGCTGTCTCTTGGCGGATAGCAGCAGCTGTATATTCTCATACCGGCTTCCTCGACCCAGGTGAACCAAGGCGCTGAGGCTGCCATATTTTCAGTTATGTGCAGATTTCCTCTTACCAAGATGGCTACCTTACCGGAGGCATCGCAGATTCAGTAGTTTTCTCAACGGTTTCGATACTGTTCACTGATGTTAAGGACGTCGGCCTTCTCTTCTTGAGCCAGCCGGGATAACAGATCTTGGACCACTTGACAGTGGTTCAAGTTAAGTTGCAGGTCGTTCGCCATCGCTCTGCTGTACCTCCATCATCTCTTGTGTTCTTTCCACTGTGGTCAAACACTCTGCTGCTTTGTGGCCCTCTTTGCAACATCGGTAGCATAGTGCCGATCGGTCAAGTTCTTACAGTTCCTTGCCAGGTGTCCGGTCTCGTGGCATTTGTAGCAGCGCAGTGCCCTCTGGCGCAGGCGAATTCGGCAATTCACCTAGCTAACCCTTAGCTTTCCCTTTTTCAGTAGCTTTCTCGCCCACACAGCTGGGAGCAGAAGGTTAGCTTCCTGCGTGCCCCTTTACGATTGCCTTAATCTAATGTCTTCTGGCTGTATTCTACTGGGGCTTATTACCTCGTTAATGGCCTGTGCCACTTCCTCTGCTATCACGGTCTCGTCTATGTCCCTGATATTGATAGACTCCTTCCGTGTTAGCGCATGAACGTCATTGGCTTTCGCTATCTTCGACTCAATTGCCTTTCGGAGCTCTGTCGTTTCGACTCCAGGCTTTCCCAGCTCCAGGAGTAGTTCCCCTCTTTTAGTTCTTCTGATGTATGTCACTATCTCTTTAAGACTCGACAGTTCTTCTGTACCTTTTATCTGTCGTATGATTGCCGTAACCATCCTTACTTATTGCCTTAATCTTAATGGCATCGGAACGCGGCGGCCTGCTCTGCTCCTGCCTGGTGGCATCTTTCTTCTTTTTGGCACTCTTAACGGCTGCGGTACACTCAGGCTCTTCTGGCTGGTATTCCTGGTTCTCTGTGTCTGTCACGGGGATCCTTATAGATGGTGAACATTTTTCTGCCGCTCTCTCGGCTTTTTTCTCTGTTGGAGACTTGGGCGGTGTCGCTTTGTCGCGATGGTTATTCGCCTACGACGCATTCCCTTTACGGAAAAGCGGTGACGTTTGGCTTGTTCCGTCCTTGGTAGATCTGGTAGTTTGTCCAGACTCACGACTTTCTCGAGTTTTGACGAAGGCTCTTTGGGTAGTCCTCGCCGTGGACTTGAGCTCGTTGTAAATGTTCTTCTTATCTAAAATAAACTCTACCAGAGCTTCTACCTTTGTCTTTAGAGCTCGGAAGGCAGCTGCGTCTGCGCTATCCTGGCTCACTTCGTCTTCTTCTTCGCTCGTCTTTTGAGATGCAGTAAGGGGCAAGCGGTCCACCCCTTCTGCACTAGCCTGATAGGCCACAACGTGCTTCTGCCCCCTCCCCCGTCCTAAAATCCGTGGGGCCTGCACCGACCACCGGGGATTTCACACGATCAGAAT
The DNA here is from genome assembly GCA_036873485.1 of Torymus texanus. Lineage (NCBI taxonomy): Eukaryota > Metazoa > Arthropoda > Insecta > Hymenoptera > Torymidae > Torymus > Torymus texanus. The sequence continues at coordinate 10,928 of JAYJLV010074604.1, forward strand.
CGGAGGCGGGATTCTCCTCATTGTTGAGGATACCCGCTTGGGGTAAACTGTTTTGTTGCACATCTACCATAGTTGGTTTATTATTCGGGGTGTCTTCCCCTAACTAGTTTCGGTCCGCGCCGGGTATTTTATTTCCCCGTTGCTCTTCGTATCTGACGAGTTTTCCCCTATCTGCTACCTAGAGAGATGCCTGATGCAAGACTAGCAAATCTATACAGGAGTATGTATGTGTGTGTCTGTGTGTGTGTGTGCGTTGTGTGTATGTGTTTGTGTGTGCGCGTGTGTGTGTGCATAAAAATATCTAAAACTGAACTTTTGAGGATTATATTCAGCATCAAACCGAATTTTCGGGATTTTTCAAACTTTTGAGGACGTCCTTAAAATTCTAGTTACCCAATGTTAAATTCTTAGGGTCATTCTACAATGAAACTAGAATAAAACAGTAACAATAGATAAGTGACTAAAGAAATAATGATCCTCAGGTTATTGAATTTTTATAGTAACGCATGCGGCGCCCTCTTTACTTTCTATAGTATTCTACATGAATTTCGGAAAAAATTAACGGATAGAACGATGTAGAAGTAACCCGTAGGATACCAGTAACTGCCATTATACACAAAAATTTTCTGGTAATTCCTAGATAACACTCAGGGTACCCGAGACTGCCACTATGGATAAAAAGCGTCCCAAAAACTGACATAATGCGTAAAAAACTGACGTGTACGCGCTGTGCCTATATTGTTCTACTCTTATCACCCGTATTCTCTCCAGTGTATCCCTCCCTGCTCGTCTGAATAATCAGTTGATACAGCATTACGTGGTATGGTTTTCTCCCCCACTCTCCCGCCCCACCCCGTCCCGCGGCTATCTATTTACTACAGCGCGACTCGCGAGTTATTAGTTGGTTACGCGGCACTCAGTCGACGCGTCGCGCGCTTTCTCTCTCTTTCATCCCCGCTCCCGGCGAGTGTCCCCGCATCGCGCAGTGCTCTGTGTGTGCTTCCCCCCTCGACTTCTCTGTACGATGCACTTCTTTGCAGTTTTGTTCCCCTGTGCAGCACCGTTAGAAGAATGGCCATCCATGATCAGCGCTGCACAGCAAATGTGAGTAGCAGAAAGAGAGAGAGAGAAAGAAACGTCGTGAATAAAGTGTAATTTAGCATCGGTTGGTTTCGCGAGTTGAGAAGTGAGCAGGACTTAGTTCTGATAGAAAGACGTAATATCATTACTTGTGCTCGAGCAAGAGCGTACATTAAGTACTGAGGGCTGATGAAGAGTTTAATTTGTAATACAAACGGAGAGTCACTCATTAAGAAGTTCCTCTTCGCTCACACATTCTTGCGCCCAGGAGTTGGCTATGCCACCGACTCCGTGGCAGTCGAAGCGTCAGCCTCCGGTTCTGCTAAAAGAATTGTTTGTGACGGTTGTTCAAAGACAAAGAAAAAGTACAACGTTACTTTTATAATTGTTCTTGATTGTTTACCTTAGATATTAGCAATACATCCGTCAATAAAAGAGACAACATTTCTTTAACGAAATAGAGGGTATTTAAGATCAGATTGCCCGTATATCACGAAAAAAGGCCAATTTGACGGCCGAATTATCAGCATTCAGTTTTCTTTTATAGTACCACAAATCGACTGTCAAATGCCCTCGGAAATCCATTTCCCGGAAGGTGTGTACTCTCCTTGTGAGTATTCCCCTTATCGGCAGTTACTTGTATCAGTCTCAGTAGTAAGGGAAAGTTTGAATCTGTTCTCCGCAATACAAGAGCTTGCCAAGGCAGAAGATAGAGTATGTTGACTGTATTCTGCTGCCTCTTTCTCCAAGGCCAAAGAACATATTTTCAAAAAAGTTTATTTGAAAATGATTTCAACTATAGGGGAGATCGGGATAAACCGGACCCCCCGACAAACCGGACCCCCATCCCCTCCTCTCTCCCGTTATATAAAAAAATATAATACATTTTTAAAAACTAAACTGGGCTAAAAAAGGCTAACGAAAGAAGGTAAGTTGACATAATATAAGGAAAATTTTCGTAATAAAATAAAAAATCTACAACCGCTTTACGATTTTCATCAAGCTTGATGTTACTTTTTCTGTCTATAAAAAATCAGCTATCTTGTTTATAAATTTATAAATATGCTACCTAAGTCTAGGTATCTTAAGACAAGACCTTAGTAAGCCATTTAGCCAGTACTAAATATATACAGCATTTATACAAAATTTTTTATTGATTTTTTATAAAAAATTATGCACTGGAGCAAACGAGACTTGCATGTCCGGGGTAAACCCGCCTCCTAAATCAATTAAAATTGTGATTTTCGTAACTCACAATAGATTAAAGTAGCTATTGCTTATTAGAATTATATACTGATATTGCTTATTAAAATTATATACTTATTAATATAACAAAATAAGTAATAAATATATAATTTCTAAATCTATAAATTATGACAGAAGAGCGAAGCGATCGGCGGAGTAAACTCTCGACGCCGATCGTTGCAGAGGTGAGCTAATTCGCAGAGGTGCTGGCTATGGCAGCAGAGCGGAGTGATCGGCGGGGTAAATCCTTGACTCCGATCGTTGCAGAGGCGAGTTGACTCGCAGTGCGCTGGCTGTGCCAACAGAATGGAGTGACCGACGGAGTAAACTCTAAACGCCGATCGTTGCGGAGGCGAGCTAAGTCGCAAAGCGCTAACTGTGATACCACAGGGCTAAGCACCCGCAGAGGCGGAGTCCCACGTGGATGTTCGCTGGGATCGTTATCCCCCGCTGTGACTTCCACGTTGCGTGGAGACGGGCACAGCATAAACCCATCCACGTCGACTTTTTGGTGGCAGAGTCTGGACAAGAGAAAGCCCGCCTAGCTTGGCTCCAAGAGAGATGTTCATCGAACGAGGACGTTATCGCATACGTAAACGCCTATTTTGAGGAGAAAGACGACATCTATTATTTGGAAGGGTTAAAGAGGTTAGAGCATCGCTGGAAAAAGTGTATAGACTTAAAAGGAGACTGTGCTGAAAAATAAAAATGATTATGGAGAAAAAATGTTTTATTTCTTTATTAGGTCAGAAACTTTTCAGACAACCCTCGTATATATATATATCAAATCATTCATAACAAATAAACCAAATTTTCATTTTCCACATATACTAACTTATAAGGGTACCATGAATACTAAAACTCAAAAATAAAGGGGGGTCTGGGTTGCCTCAGGGGGGGAGGAGGGGGGAGGGTTCGGTTTACCTCGGTACTTTGAAAAACTCAGTTTTTTGAGAAATTAAAATATTTGCTATATCTTATTATCAAAGAGTAAAATATTTATTATTACCAGGATGAAAGTTGCAGTAATAATATAGCTATTTCATGGTAAGTGACTTTTCGAATTTTGTTTTAATATAAAATAATATAGGATAAATTTACTTAGGGGGTCCGCTTTCACCCGGTCTCCACTACTAATTTTTTTAAAAACTTTAAAAACTATTTAATATTTTAACATGAAATTTTTACCAGTTATTTAGTATTAAAAGTATTTATAGTATTAATATATGAATGCGAGCATTCACAAATCAAGATTTGATTAGATTTTAAAACAGAAGCAAAATGGAAAACGTTAACGCAAGTTTATTCAACAAAGTTATTAATCAAGAAAATTGTATGTTTCGTCCGAATCTGTGGATAGGCTCATCAGTAATAATATAGCTAATTTTATCTCAGACATACAGTGATACATATTTTATATCAATATCATATACTTCATGATAAATGTTTACTAAAAGACTGCACTCTCACCAATGAGCCCAGCAGTCGATTAAAGGCGAAACACATGATTTTCATAAATAATAATTTTTTCCGTATAAACTTTTCAACCTCTAACAGAACGATATCCCGGAAGACAAAAAGTCTTATCGGAATTGCGTGCACTCTTCCCGTCGGTCGCCCGTTTATCCGCTTCTGCGTCAGACCTTAACATCCGGTCAACTTCAGAGTGTTTAAGGGGACAAGCCATGGTTGGGGGTCGAAAAAATCGATTTTTTATTATATCCCTTTTTCATAGCAAATTTTCCGTAGAATAAAATGCAAAAAACCGCATTCCGAAATTCTATTTCGTTTCAAAGATACAGCTAAAAGTAGTTTTGGAATCCTACACAGATTTATAGAAAACTCAAACTTTAAACTTGATTTCTGAATAACTTGTTTTTTTCTATTTACAGGGTCATTGCCACAGGAT
>JAYJLV010074615.1:0-15161 GCA_036873485.1 Torymus texanus
GCGTTTGTGTGCCCTTATTAGCGGGAACGAGGACGGTTTTAATTTTTCTTAACGACACTGATAAATGTGTTGTAAGGGTATTAGAGGTGGACTGTTGTCAACTGTTGCTCGTGTCTGTATAACATAGGTTTGAGAGGTATAGGAAGGAATGAGGAATGGAGTTGCTTGCGGGGATGCGAAATGAGGTTAGGATAATTATAAAATATGTAATTGGACAACATATTTGGACGTCGCAATGAAAATTGGAACTGTAATAGTGCCCGTTGAGTTAAAATGGAGATGATATTTTTTAAAAGTGGTTCGAATTGAACCAACATTTATTAGGGATACGTAGAATACAGATAAATGCTAACTGTGTCGTGCTGTCGTGCAAAGTTTACGATGCGAGAATGTCTATGTTTATTTTCAAGACATGAATTCATATCACGCTGTGTATTAAACGTCTTTGATCGCCATCATAAAGTTTAAAATGAAATGAGATTATTTAAGATTTTCTTCCTTTCATAGTGTATTTTGATTCCTCTGGGAAGAACCAAAATTTGATTAATCATACATAATTTAATAGTAATTTACACCTTTTATCATAAAAAAAATCAAGTTTCTGAGAAAAATACACATTTCTAACTAATTTTTAGTAATTTATTATTCAATTTTTTATTCAAAATCGTGATATGGTAACAGTATAATGAACTTAAAAAAATAATTTTACAGTGAAATTTTCTAACTCTTTAAAGAATTTTTAAATGGTTAGAAAATTTGATAAAACATGAAATAAATTATCCTTGTTAGTGAAAAGAAAGAATTATAATTTTGGCGGTAAATACCGGAAACGCGCAATTTATTTAAAGCTTTATCAATTCTTCTTATCTTTCATTATAAATTTTAGTTTTAAAATTAACATATTGGGTGTTTTATATACTTATTTTTTTTCATTTTCTAATATTTACTTTGCTGAAAATAGATAATTTCTTTCCATTGCATATTTACAGAAAAAAATTTGGCAAAGAAAAAAAAAAATTTTAATTTAAAAAAAAATTTATCTTTGCAACAAGTTCTGCTGTTTACGTAGTTAGTAATTTGAAGTTTCCAGAAAGTATTTTATGGCAAATATAATATTCATCGTACTTACGTTATTTCAAATGACTTTTCTGTTTACTGCTTCTACACGAACTTGTAAAAATTTTATTGTATTTCCATTACAAATAGCTAACGTATGTGAAAAACTTCACAGTTCTTTAGCAATGGCTCGCCTTGAATTCTTACTACTTTTTCAATGTGTAATATTTGGTAAGTAAAAAGATAATTTTATTTTTTCTATAATAGTATTTGTAGGGATCTATAGCAAGAAGAGTTAAGTAATACAATAACAATATAACAAAACGAATCAATATCTTTGATTAAAATTTAGAACATTAGAATAAGATATCAAATAATCTCTGATTCTCCTATTCAGGTATCCAGCCTTATTTTTCACAAGCCTTAAAAGGTAACAACATTAGAACCGCGGAACAAAGTGAATTCCCGTTTGTCGTTTCAATTGGCAACAAAGTTCACAACGGATCCGAGGAAAATAGTTTTTGTACCGGAGCCCTGATTACAAAAAAGCTCGTACTAACATCCCAGCATTGTAAAGAAGATATATCGAACCTTCAAGTAACCGTTGGTTCTATCGATGTAAGAGGTGGCAGAAAGTATTTTGTCACCGCATGGACATCATATGATGATTGGTCCGAAAGCGCGCCTGATCCAAACAGTGACAACGATATTGCCATCTTAACGGTATTAAAAGTATATATATAAAAATATCATGGTTACCTTTATATACATTAATAATAATTTTCAGCTATCTGAACCAGTTACAAATATACGTCTACCAACTCTTTTGACTGAAAGGCAAAAACGTAAATTGTCCGGTATAACGGCTACAGTTGCTGGATGGGGTGTGTCGAACAAACAAGGTATTCCTCAGTACATGAAAACGACAAAGCTTACGGTAATGAATCATGCTAAATGCATTGAAAGAGTTAGAGAACTATCGGGAAATCCAAGAGCTGTCGTACCTGATAAGTACATATGCACAAATGCTAATCCTCCAGCAATCATTAATTTTGTAAGTATATACATTCGCGTTTGTTATTATTCACGTTCCAAAATGTATCTTATTCTTATTAATAATTAATACTTTAAAATATAATATGTGATTTTTATAGGGCGACAGTGGCGGTCCTATTTTCACCACAAATAACGTCATCATTGGAATAAATGACTCCACGCTTCCGAAAAAGCTAGGCAGCAATCTTAATGTTATAAATGTTCACTTGGATATTTTACATTATAAACAATTTATTGATGCTATTATTGCAGCAAACCCGTAAATCTGTGTATTTTAATAAATGTTAAAGATTTATATCATATTTTGAATTCGCTTTATTTTTTATATGAAAATCCACGATTTTTTAGAACATATTTTTGTACAAATTCGCTTGTTCATATAAGAGTAAAACATCAGCGAAGTTTGTTAAAGAGTTAAACTGAATTTTTTTCCTTGACAATATAACACTAATCAATTAAATGTAGATTCTATGAGTAGATTGCATTTCAACGTATACAGAGTGGCGAATATAACATTTTAACAACCGCAAAATTATGCGAGCCTGAGATTTTATTTTCATGTTTTATATTTTATTGTAAAATGAAACTCTTCTGAACGAATTAATTTAAATTTAAATTACCAACCATCTCCCATTAACTACCCCAACCTCCATCACGATTCAGCGCCTACATATTTATTTATTTATTTATTTATTAATCAGACAAATTATATTTGTAATCCTATAGAGGTAGATATAACTACCTGTACAAAGGGCTGGTAAATATAGTTAACTACTTACAAACTAACTTACAACTATATTAACATTAGTATAATATAAATTTCCAATAAACTTTATACGGAAAAAATAAAACAATAGTTATAATCTATGATAGTTGTATATCATATTTTTCTTTGTTATATATTTCCCATTATTTACGTAACTGTATGGACTTTTTAATTCATTAGGAAGATCTTTAATTTATTAAAGGTCTTCAGCACTACCATGAAATTATTTTTATCACTAACAGCCTTTTTTGTTTTTGGTAGTTGAATACTCTTGTTCCTAGTTTTCGAAGTACTTTTTAGATATAATTCTTTCAGATCTTCATAGTGATACATTAGCGCTTCAAGAGTAAAAACTTCTCTTACGTGTAGTGGCTTTTTTACTACAAATGTGTTTTTATGTATAATTTTCAATATTCTTGCTTGAATAATATTTTGTAAACGAATCATATTATTTTTGTATGCCCCACCCCATGCTAAAATTCAAGTAGCTGTGAAAGAAGGCATAGTATATTGTTATTAGCAAATTTAGTGTCCAAGAGATATTTAATTTTTGCAAAGATAAAAATTAAATATTTGGTCTTATTTATTATGTATTGTATATGCATATCCCATTTCATATTATAATCGAAAATTATTCCTAGATACTTATAATTAGTCACTCTTTCTATTTCTTGTTTCTGTATTACAATTTTAATGTTTTTTGATCCATACAAAAAAGATCATCCAAAACAAAAACCACGATGCTTATATAGATATATACAACCCACCCCATACAAAAACCCACACGCGTCCTCTTCTTTCCACCACTTCGATCGGAGGTAAACGTAAAAGAAGCAGCTTGATCCAACCGCTACGTTATATACACTGAACAATAATAATAACAACTCTAATGACGACGTATATATATTGACCGGCGATCGGAAAAAAAGGATATAAACCCCGCCCAGCGCAACGGTAAAACACGTGTACACGATGCGTACTGTAATTACACTGCGAGCAGAGGGATTGAAGGAGGTATAGTGCTTTACTCGAAAGGTATTACATATGCAAATGATATGGCTATCGCGACTGCTACTGCTGACCCTTCTGTCGATTACAACGGTGAGGGTGTTGTTGTTCGTTCTCTATATGGCTATAGTCGCGAGTGAGTTCTATATGGAAGGGAGAAGAAAATGTGTACTGTGAAGTGTTGTGTAGGTTTCTTGAGGTATATGTACGTGTAGGGGTTAGAGTTTTGTTAGTAGCGAAGATTTTTTAAAATGTTTTTTACGTTAATTGGGATGATTTGTTATTTGTGTATTGGATTCGAAAAAGGCGCAATTGTTGATGTAGAATTGAGAAATTTTATAAATGATAGTTTAATTTCTCTACCTACACCCCCATAATTTTACCTAATTCCTACAAAACATTTCGAATGAAAAAAAAAAAGTATTTTCTACCCTTCTTCTATACACCCATCACCTCATCAAACCCAATAAACCATCTTTATATCGTAAAAAAGTCCATTAACTAAACCATAAACGTCACCACCTCTACCCACACCCCTTCTTCTTCCTCAATATTCTCTCTCTCTCTCTCTCTCTCTCTCTCTCTCTCTACATTTTCCATCCGCGCACGAGAAATTAGGGTTACACGCGTATACCTTATACGCACGCTCGTCGAAGGAAAAAAAAAGTGAAACAGGAGGCACGGCCGCCTCATCTATCACAAGGCTTATAGCCGAGTATACAACCGGAACGTATATACCACCGCTCGAAAGGTGGCGCTTGATTAATACTCCTTTTCTCTCTCTCTCTCTCTCTCTCGCACTCTTTGGAACGTGCGCGCACGCGCGTGCCATACGCGCTCTCTATGTTATATATCTATAATATATATATGTATATGTGGCTAATGGCTTTTTTTCGAGACTCGGACGTTTAAATAAGTAGAGTTTACGAGGCCCGAAACGATATGATGACCTTCGATGGTTCGGTTAATTTCGTGTTTATGGATTTTTTCGAAGGGTGTGCGGGTGGTCGATCAAAGGGATGCTATAGCAAGCATTGGGTGATTAGGTAATGGGGGGGGGAAGGGGGAATTTTTGTTTCGTAACGTAGGTGGATGCGAGTATTAATTTGGAGGTTGTATATATGTGTGTATGTGTATTGGGTACGATAGCTTACGTAATTGGCGATTTCCTGCTTTTGCTGTAGTAACTGGGTCGTGTTTGCATTGCGTAAATCTTCGAGATTTTCAGAGTAATTTGGACATTAATAGTGTTTGAAATGTTGAAGTATACAATGTATTAGCAATTTATTTTTTCACTCGTTTACTAAACTGTTTTACAATTGTGTACATACGAGCAATTATTTTAATGCCAGAATATTTATTTAAATCGATCCCAACTATAGCTTACTAATACAATAATTACTCATCAGTGTAAGATATAAATTACACTATAAACGATTACATTTTCAACATTTTCCAAAAAAGCCTATAATTGATTCATTACAACCGATGTAATCAATTCCAACCAAAACATTCATCCACCTAATAAGCTCATAACTCTTCTTCATAATCCCATTTTCCACCGCAACGTCAAGGCATCTCTATAATTTAGATCCCGAACCCAACAAAAAAAAAACAAACTCCCGGACTGCCGACACACGTTAAATCATCGCAACCCTTCTTGATGACTTTTTCACTGGCTGTCTACGTGTATGTTTTTTTTTTAACCTCTCTCTTTCTCCATATGCCGATGTATAGATTAGGCAGCTCGTGGCGCGTGCACGCATGCGAGAAAGCGGTTGAAAAAAAAAAAAAAAGGATTGAGGGGTCGGTTTACCTCAAAGGGTTTGTGGGTATGTGGAGAAAGTGCCGACAGCTTTCACACGTGATTAACATATTTTCCACATGTTACGCGCGGTGTTATGTATCGAGTGGTGTATATATGGTGAGTGAGTGATTTTTCGGTGGGGTTATAAGGAATATATAAGTGCTTTTTAATATGTTTTTTTCGGATTTTTAAGTGACTGAGAAGTTTATTAATTTATATCGTATTACTTGTTAATTTTTTTAGTTGTAAGTGAGCTGTAATTTTCGAAACAATCTATGTGTTACAATGTCAGAAAACTTATATGAGCTAATATTTGTATGTGTTACTTATAGATCAATAAAATGTTTGTTAGGTAATATTATTATATGTTAAACCAAAAATTCAATAAACATGAAAGATTAAGTAAGTACTCTAAAAGTGAATATTACAAAAAGTAAAAATTTTTTTTTTTTCATCTAATTTAATTATAAATCATAGTTAAATTATTACATTAAAATTAAATGTCTCAAACATCTTTCCCATATTCTATCGATTTGCTCTTTTCCAACAACCACACTTCCAAAAACTACCAGACCTAATCTCCCAACACAACACAATTGCATCCCATCGAAACTCCAAAGACATCCAAAATAATGTAACAAACACACACGCGTGGAAAAGCAAACAAACTACACTTAAAAAACCCAAGTACCAACGCGACTCGCCATCGGCGGATATTCAACGTCTTTGAAAGGCACAGAAAAAAAGTATCCCATCAAGAAGAAATAAAAATTCCCATGCTTCCATTGCTTTCCCGACCGTGATCCAAAAAAAAAGGAAGGAGTTTTCCACGAACCCAACTATAACACACACGCACGTACTGGCGGTCCGATCATCCGCCTGAGCGCTTGCGAACGGACACACGTCCGCGGAAAAACATGCCCGAAGCAACGAGAAAAGAAGAAGAAGAAGAAGAAGAAAACGAAAGAATTACCTACAGCGAAGCATAGCCTACGGCAAGAGAGAGAGACGAAAGGATTGTTGTGAGGAACCAGCGAACCGTGCGCTTGGTAGATTGGGATCTATATACGAAAATTGATCTGTTTTCGATGACGGTCTTCGTTCTCCTCTCAACGCTGGTAGTGGAAATTTGGCTCGATAAGGATCGTAATCCTTAATCCTTTTTCCAACGACGACGACGACGATGATGGCGATGTGTCTTTCTCGATCGCGCGTGGGTAATGCTTTTATACGCGGGTGCAGAGGAGAAGATATCGGTAAGTATTTGCTTTATTGTGCGTATGGGTTCTCTTTTTTTTTTTTAAAGAAATGGATCATGGGGATTTGGTTGCTCGATGCGTCGTTTAGTAAATAAAGTGTTTGAGATGTAATAGTTATAGAGCATGAGCAGTGGCTAATGGTGATCTTATCTCACGTATTATGTATAGGATTGAAGAATGTTAGACTGAAGTTTTGGTGATGCGAGAGGGATTCTTTTGATAGGTTTTTATTTTCATTAGTATTATTATTTTACTAGAATAAACAATGTTTTATATCTTACGTATTAAGCTGGTGAATGAGACTTGCGAACGTAAAATTTAATTATGTTTTATTAATTGTGGACCGGTTAATTTAAATATTTGTTTAGTATAGAAGTTATAAATTTATTTTCAATGAACATGTATAATGAGCTAGTATTTTTCTTGCATAACTAATACATCCATTTACTTAATAAGATTATACCCAATTGTTTATTCGAATGAAGAAACGACACTGAGACCGGAACTTATCTGAAACAGAAAGATAATTGTTGTATATGACGTGTGATAAAACACAATCTTGGCTTCTAAATACTACTTAAACGCAATTAATTAATTTAAGTATTTTAAGTGAAGTATCTAAAACGAAAAGGTTTGTAGAGGATCTAAGTTCAATTATCATCATGTAGATTACTACATATTTACACTCTTTCAATATTATTGTATTGTTATTACACGCGCTTATTTCAGTAACCGCGTTTTTTCGTAACATTATCATAAAATATGTATATATATATATATATAGATAATATTCAAATTTGGAATACATTGTCATCAAAATTTAGTCCCAACTTATCAACTCTATATACAACCTTCTAAAATTGCATAACCTATACAAGCTATCCTTCAAATTCCTAGAACCCGCTTAGTTTTTCTAAACCACCGGTAAATAAAATTAATTACTCATCAGAATCTCCATTCCACACACCCATGAAAAAAAAATTCATTTTCAATCCATCCCCCACACATCGCCCACTATATACCTCAATTCCAAACCCGCCCTTGAACATTCATACGTTCACTTAGCTCCCTTTTTTTTCCAAAGGCTTCTTCCATCCCCATGTCTCTCTAATCTAATTAACGAGGCCTAGCCGTTATTCATCATTGATTAGAACATTTCCCCGCGTACACACGCCTTCGAAAAAAGCGCAGCTGCGCACGCGTACATGCCGCTTTTGCGCGCAGATGCTGCTACCCTTCGGGATAGAAGCTTTCTTAACGTGTATATATGTATGTTTATATATATATATATATATATGTGTGGCACGTGTCGCGACAATTAGCTCGATCGAAGCGTTATATGGAGTTACGGTTCTTATCGGCTTGAATTGGATATGTATATGTGCGCCTTTGGCTTGGGGGGTGAAAGTTGTCTTTGTTTCAGGAGACATGGTGAGAGGTTTTTTATGAGACAGAGTAATTGGAATGGACTGTGAGATACAAGAGAATTGTGAATTGGTTGAGAAGGTATAGATCGGGAGTGGATGGTGATTGGAAAATTTACGAAAACCTGAAATTATAATTGTTTTGTATTTATATACTTAGGAAGTACCAATCGTTCGATCTGTTAAAAATAAACTTTAGGAATAGTAATTGAAATGTATGTCATAATCTACATATATAAAACGTAGTAATCCTTAACCACAATTTGTAGCGATTTACAAATCCTCGAGTTTCTATGCCTTATTTAAGTATCTACCATTTTAATCATCATTCTTTCAACATACATACATAAACAGTTAGACACGTACACGATTCCTTTAAAAACAAACCAATTAAACCAGACAAATAATATCCTCATCATAAAATTACAAAATTTCCATCCTTCCGCAAGAAAAAAAAGCCTTTCAACATGTATTCCAAACAGGTGCGCCACCCTCAGACAAACAATCACCCATAAACTTTCTTCTATATATGCGACGTAAACGAACGGAAAATCCACTATCCTACTACTACTCTTTCGTTCTTTCCCCCTTTCTCTCTCTCTCTCTCTCTCTCTCTCTTTATCTCGCGTAACGCGGCAGAGTCGTAGGCGTAAATTACTTTTACGATCGTCTAGCTCCTCTATGTGAGTGTGTGTGTGTGTGTGTATATATATATATACACGACACAGGAGAGGCAGCAGTCACTATATACCTCTGCGCACGTTAATGAAATGCGACAGCTGAGCCACGCGAGTTGAGATACCGATCGACACGCGCGCTCGTGTAGAGGCATGACGAAGAAGAAGAAGAAGAAGAAGAAGAAGAAGAGGATGTCCGAACGTGCACGTGTCTATGAGTGGCGCCGACGGGGAAATGCTCGAATTTTAGGGAAAAAAGGGCGAAGGTTGTGTCTGTATGTGTAGATAGGGAAAACCGGTTGGGATGGATGGGTCGAAACAGCGAACGCTTTCACTTTTTTTTCGAGGGGATTAGGAGGTGAACGAATTTTGCATTTGGCGTGGTGGAAAAGTCGAAAATTATTTTCAGTTGGTTTTTTCAAGAGTTTTCAAGCGTTGGTTTCTATAAAAAGTATCTTATGTTGTAAACGAATATTTATTTAATCTTGTAAATTGATATTTTGGAAAATTTTATTAGTGTTATAAGGCGTTTGCATAAATACGTTTGAATTTTTTTCAATGGTCTTTTCAAATAGTCTATATATGCGTGCATAAAATATAATAAATCGTTATAAGTATATAGGGTTCAAGTTTTTTGTGTGAAAAAAAATAACATGAAAACGCAATAAAAAGTAAAATACCTATAGGCATTATCGAATGTTATGTGAATTAATAAAGATATTTTAACATTTCTACTGTTTTAGTAATCGTCACAAAAGCTTAATATGAAAATCTACTTCTCCATTGGTTAACTATACGTTATATAGAGACTGCTTATGCCCTTCATAAAAATTCAAAAACTTCATAAAAACTTTAACTCTCGTAACTACATCCCTTTCTAAATTTCAATTTAGCTCAAAAAGCCAGTTTTTACTTTTAAATTACAAAAATCCTTCCCGATTCTACAATAAAGTAAGACCTCTTACTTCCTACCATACAAAAATGCGCATTAAAAAAGAAATTCAAGAAATCCCCCATAACATCTAACTCACTCCCTATATACACACGATGACTAGTGAAACTTTCCACCTTTATCATCCAGCCTTACAGCCCAACAAAATTCAGTCGGCCCGTGTCAGCCAATTATAAAATTACCGCTGTTTGTATCCTATCAAACGTTCGCATCTTAGCTTGTCCCTCATAGAAGAGTTTTTCCAAAAGCTAAGGTGCATCTCTCTCGAAGGAGATTAGACAGGTGCACTGGTGCGCGCGTGCCTGAGGTTCTTCCAGCTGCATCTATCCCTTATACACGTCCGTAATTATCCTTTTTTTTTCGCTGCATTCCTCATCTCTCGAGAGTTTTTAGCTTTTCCGCGCCGTTGCGGTAACGACTGCCCGATGTCTTCTTCTTTGCAAGTTCGAGTGAGAGATAAATCCATACGCGAAGGTGATGATCGGTCTTTCGTTAGGGGGTTTGTTAGAAAACTCTTTATTATGGATATTTTTGGGTTATATTAGGGAAGGTTTTTTTTTCGTGGAAATCGGTGAGGTTAATTGTAGGTTGCGTACGTGTATCATTTATAAATGCGCGGAATAATCGGACAGCAGTGTTTATGATTAATTGGATCATATATAACATTATGGTTAATGGTTGTCTTGCGTATAATAAATTTGTTGAACTATATTATAAACATTGAAAAATCTTTATTTTTGGAAAAAAATAATAGAAGTTATAAAAAATCCTTCTAAAGCATGTTTATCATTTAAGTTTATTTATCCCTTCTTCCCAACAGATTACCGTCAAAAACACAGCTTACCTCTCATCTATCTCTTCTTTCTATCCCAAATTTTTCACCATCTACCTTAAAACCTCGCCTCTTCCCTACGTTCAAAACACCAGCCAAAAATAAACTCAAAACATCATCGACAACGCGTTCACCCCCATCTCGGTGGTCCTCTTATATATACCAACATGTGCATTACCATATTTTACGAAAGAGCTAACGTTGCTATACTTTCCCGAGAAATCCGGAAAATCCTTAGTTCGTGACGAAGCTTCGGTTCGACGGTTTTAACTCTGATGCTTCTGTGTATAGGATTGATAACAGACGCCTCGCTTTTAAGCCGTAGTCTCGTAAAGTAGGAACGGGTAATCGAGTATAGTTGTAGTAGTAGTAGTGGGTTCTTTAGAAGCAAACGCGCACGCGCGTAATTAGGAGAAGGGGCAAAGTGAACCGTGTATATGTATATATATAAACTAGATTGAAGAGCGAACTACGGTGATTTAGGAAGAGTTGTGATTGGGTTCGGTGCTTATAGAAGAGACGCGTATAGGGAGGGACGAAAAAAGCTATTTGTACGCGTAATCGGTTTCTGATTGTCCCGTATTTTTGGGTTCTATTTTATTCTTGATTTCGTTGTGTTCGGTCGAAAATAAAGAAGTGGAGTGGCGATGATGCTATGTGGATAATTTATTATAAACATTTGGACTCGTTAATACATGTGAATTCTTAATTACGTTAATAATTATATATTATTCGAAAATAGTCGAAACGAAGACGCAAATTTAAATAAATAAGAATGAAAAAAATGTTTAATTTTGTTGTCAGCCAAAAAGTTAATGCAATCGAAATATATCACTGTTAACATACGTAATCGCCAATAACCGTCATAATTCTAAAATTTATAACAGATTCTTCAATATTCACAGGAATACGAGTAAGAATAAAAGTATAGTGGAATATGTTTTTCTTAGCCATGTACTTGTCGATCGTCGTAGACGAAGATTATCACACGTCCCCGAACCTTTTTTTTTCTTTCCTTCCTCGTTATCCGTTCAAATACTCTTCCGATAGGTTGGGAATGCGTTGTATACCAGCCGTGCGTGCGTCCCTTTCTCCTCGCGATTGAGCAAATATTTTCCCTTTAATCCCTTCGTCTCCAATACATACATACACTTCATTTTTTTATCTATAAAGGTATTTTCGGTGGACCCTCTTTTCAGACTTACGATAAGGTGACGCTATAGCAACATAGTTCCTGGGAATATCTTCGTTTTTTTTTATAAATTGTAACGAAAAATGTAGCTGTAATATAAAAATAAAAATATATATTTTTTAAAAAATGAAACGTCCTAATATACTTCCCAACGGTTCGTCCGCAAACATTATGTTTCATTCAAGCATTTTTCTCTATTCAACCCTATACAACAATACTTCCCGAAAATAACAGCTCAATAAACGCCTTTTATCCACGTTACCAAACCCTATTAACTCCTCTTATTCATCCCTATACGATATAACCCCATCGTCCCCCGCATTCATCATAAACCCTCACGTGGCAACAGCAGTAGCAACTGTTTCTCTCTCAGTTCCATAAAACTCTGGAGAGAAATTTCGGTAAAAAGCCGCACGCGTGTATAGTCTCTTCTTCTTCTTCCTTTTCTCTTGGATGCGGTAGAGTTGCACCGGTCCGTCATAACTCAACACGCCGGCACTGCTGTTTGTTACGTCGTTTTCCCTTTTTCCTAATTCCTGCGAGGAGAATGATGCTGATGGTATAGGTGGTAGCCTTTACGCGTGGCTCGAGCAAGAGTTATGAGGATGGAGTGTTTGGCTCTTTAGTGCTGGAAAAGTGAATGCGACTACTTTAATGCGGTGTATATAGCTATGATGGTTATGGTCGTCAGGCGTGCGGCGAGAACCATTATTTCTTCATTTATATAATAATGTGACAACAAAATTGTGTTTTTGAAATAATTTTAGACTTTTGTGGATATATTAAAATTATAAATTCGCTCATCCAAAAGTTCTTTGAACACTCGTATATGGTTTATATTTCATTTTTTGAAAAAAAAACTGAGTTTAATTAATAAAAGCTTTTTATTATTTCAAAGTATTCTATCTAAAGAATACTTATAATTTTTTCAAACTTATAAAACTATCCCTAAAAACGTTAAATACGATTTTTTTTAATTACGCGATTTGTTGCGAGCTTACCCCATTTACGGGGTAAGTTGGCGATTAGACTGGAGTAAGTTGATATACAATAAATTTTAGAGTATTATACACAAATCAATGATTATTTTATTGATTGATATGAAATTCCAAATTGTCCCACAAAATATCTGCCAACATGCCCCGCAGGTACATTAAAATTTAAAAATTAAAATAAAAATATTAAAAATTGCAATATGAAAAAAAAAAAAATTATTATAATCTATTCTGTAAAGGCTATTCTATAATAGCTTAATCTCATTTTTTAAAGAATTAGTCGATTTTAACTAAAGTGTAAAATTTACACGGAAAGGTAAGAAAATTTTGAAACTAATATCTCTTCGCAGCGCACGATACTATCGAACTGAAACTAAAAACAAATATTCTTCGTCACATTTCACGTTACTAATGTTAAAAGTATTGACATCTCTTGTTTCTATCGCGAGTTATTAGCATTTTGCCAACTAGCCCCGGTCTCCCCCTAAATTTAACAACAAAATTCCCTTAATTCTCCTATAACCATTCCCAACCACTTGTTGTTCACTCAACCAGATTCATATCTACCTCACCGACGACACTTAAAACGCCAAATACCGTCGGCCACTCTAATCCAGCACCTTCACCACCATACCACTAACTTCCTCTCACAGACTTTTTAATCCGAAATTTCGCAACGTCACGCGCACTACACCGCCGTGTCATCTCGCTTGACCTAGAAACTTACGTGTCCTCACTTCCATCCCTATATATATCTATCCTTTTGTCTGGTCACCATAGAAAAGCCTTACGTCGCACGTAGTCAAAGAAAAGTACCGCATAGCGTTGCGAAATACAACAGACGATGGGTTCCACACTGACCACCGAAAAAGGGCTAACGAATTTACGGCTTCCTTCGTTATTATATATAGTATACGCAGCTGCAACAGCGTCACTGCAATAATCGACGCGATTGTGCCGTGACGAAAAACCAGACTTCTACGATTCTTATCGTATGCTATATATATATTCTCGTGATGGCTTTTTCTAGTCTAAGCTTTTTGTCCTACACGCGTGCAGGTAGGTATATAACGGGTTCGCGCGCGCGCGTGGCTATTTGGAAGGTACGTCGTAAGGATAGAGTATAGACGTAGGGCGACTTCTGAATTATTGCATTAGTGGCGCCGTGAATGTATAGGGAGATGAGGATGGAGATTGCAGAGATCGGGTTGGATAGAGAGGAACGTTTAGTGCTTCCTTCTTCTTTTTTTTATGTTCTTTGGAAAGGGTGTACAAGGGTGAATAGGTTTGGGAAAGAAGCGAAATGTGAAATTGACTAATTTTATGATTAGCAGAGGGTTGATGGTTGTGGAAAAAAATTGCGATTGTATGCTTGAGATTACGTTGTTTGCGAGATGTGTCTGATAAAGTTGTTATTTTTTCCTAACTTTTATGGTTTTTTATATATTGGAAGTACTATAATTATGTCATGGTTTGTTTAATGAAGAAATTCAATGTATTTTTCTGTTGTTTTCTATACACGATTGAAATCGATTACACAAAATATGTGTTATAAGTCTATTTAATTTACATTAGTATATTACAAAAATATCGTGTACATTGTTCATATACCCAATATTAATTACACAAATTTCGGTTTTGACACTAAATTTGTAATGTAAGTTCGAGATAGTAAAAATCTACATTGCAAATGTAATAACCATAAATTTATAAAATATAGTAACATATTTTCAGCAACTAAAAACTTACATGTATAATTTCTATTGATTTCCACTGACTTTACAGTCTGGTATAAAATTAATACTCGATATTTAAAAGTACTTACATATCTTAATCGAGTACATTTATATTATATATATATATATATCTCTCTCTCTCTCTATATTATAAAAATATTTCGCCGCTGTCGCCGCCGCCGTGTCGTATAATCGAGAATCGGGCCATTTTCCGTTATTTTACATGATTTTCCGATTAGATTCGGTATATTGCGTTAATTTTCGGTTATTATTACGTTATTTTACGATATTCCATATGAATGATAATGTAAAAATAATGAAAAGATATCGTAGAATCATATAAAAATAACGTAAAATTTAATTAAAAATAGTCTTTATATTACTTCTGTAATAATGTAATA